>JAVYIG010006267.1:0-120925 GCA_035222895.1 Strongylocentrotus droebachiensis | reverse complement strand
AAATTTGACAGAATCCTGGGAAATGTTCCATTTGGGTCTTAACTTTCTTTCATGTACATTCTGTGGCCTGTATTCTGAAAAGCAGTCTACAGTAGATGTTAAACCTGTTTTAAATTCTGATTTACATGTCATGCCAATTCTGTATATACATTGTAATCTCTCTCATTGACCCATATTGCCCATAGTCCCACCATTTCATTTGAATATGCACAAAGCACCCTAATTTGTGCTGATCATTACATCTACATGTATGTGTATTACACATTTTCTGATCGCTGTCTTGTTTTACCACCACGCAGTCAGGACCAGTCAGACTCTTTGTTCCTTACAAACGAAGGAAACGGGATGAAAGAGAAAGCATGCCCTCTACGCCTACGTTATGTTCCTTCAAGAAGAAGATGCCTAAACTTAGAGATGGTGAGCCCTCTTATAATGACAATCATTGCTTGTTTATTATTTTGTTTTTGGATCAGGCCAACTTGGAGTGAACTGAACTGAAAGCGTTCATTCTGTTAGGAGTGCAGATGACACATTTATATTATTTATAGTGTTTCATCGGCACTCCTAACAGAAGGAATGCTACAGGATATATACACATGTATATTCAGATATATATATTATAATATATTGGATGGTGATATTACAGAAGCATTTCTTCTACACCTACTCAAACTTTACTAATAACATATTTGTGAAATTGCTACATGTACATGTATGTTATAGATACAGTACATGTACAAGCATGAGGATTAGGGAGCTTTAAAGATGAAAATGGCTTTATCGTTCTGATGTTTTAATATTTAATTCTTATTTGTTCTGCCCCTTGTTCTCCTCTCATTCTCTCTCTCTCTCTCTCTCTCTCTCTGTCTGCCTACATCTCATTTTCCCTCTCTATTTCTACTCTCACTCTGTCACTCTGGCTTTGTCTCTCACTCTCTCTGTCTCTCTGTCTCTTTGTCTCTCTCTGTCTCTCTCTCTCTCCCTCTCTCCCTTTCTCTCCCTTTCACTGCCTCTCTCTCTGCCTCCATCTCATTCCCCTCTCTATTTCTACTACCCTACACCATACAGTTGCTGCCTTGACAGAAGACGGTCGCTCTATGTCCCTCGAAAGCCAGAACGGACTCGGCATGGGCGACTCCCGCCCTGACCTTGGCTTCAATGACCCCTACCCTTGCCCCCATGACCCCTAACCTGACACCTTTGACCCCTCTGCCTCTGACCCCTCTACCCCCTATGACCCCTAGTACACCCAAAGCACCTGACTTGGAGATGCAGCAGTGGTGGCATCTGGAGGAGGTGAGAAGCACTGAATTCCTGTTTGGTCTACAACCAGTACGTCTACTACCCAATTACACCTGTTCCCATATGGTCTAGTTACCTACATGTAGCCCATTTACATAATGTACTACCCAATTACGTAGCTTGTTCCCATATGGTCTAAACCCGGCCCACCTACTATCAATATAGTATAATAATCATTTTGTCTACTTATCATTTGGTCTAATGACCATCTAGGCTAATAGCCTTTTTATCTATTTTCCAATAAGTCTACTACCCAATTAATCTATTCCCATATGGTCTAGACACCTACATGTAGTCCATTACTATCAACATGTTCTAATAATAATTTTGTGTACTTATCATTTGGGCTAATGACCATCTAAGTTAATATCCATTTGGTCTAATCTCCAATTAGTTAATTCCCAAATATGGTCTTAACCCAGCCTACCTACTACCAACAAGGTCCAAAAGGGGTTCTACAATTAACAGCAACAAGTTATGAAAAAGAATATGAAAGTGATATGCAGCAATTTTAGTTGAATATTGGTTGGAAAATTTGTTTGGAAATAGTGCAATACTTGAACATGTACAGTATGTATAAGCTGAAGATTGCAACAGAAAGCATCTAAAAACCTCAGAGTGGACCTCAGCCGCAAAAGACTTTGTGCTCCATGCACCTCAATTCATACTCTTTCCAAGTTGCAATGATTGTTTGTTTGTGGGCAACCCTGGGCTGATTGTTGATTAGATTGACATACAGGTGTACATACATTGTCTATTTCATTCATTCTGCTTGTAAATGACTTCCCAAATAATTGTACATTGGAACCATATTATGATTAAGAGGACCACCTAGTCCTTGAAACATTACATTATCAGGGTTCAGAAACAACATTATACAATGGAGTTGGACAGATGAAAATGCTTTGTTACATATCAAATTATTATTTACAGTGTTCTGTATAACAAGGATCTAAGTATTAGTTTTAACTTAACAATGGCAGGCCATTCATGCCACTGTTTGCTCTCACCATTTTAATACTGGCATTGGTCTCTCAAGGGACTTAAATCATGGTCACAAATCTACAGAATTTACATTTTTTGATAATTCATTATTGAAGGACAAAATATTATCTAAAGATCATAAATGGTGAGAGCAAACAGTGGCTTGAACGGCCTGCCAAAGTTAAGTACAACTTAAAGCCACACTGTCCTACTTGTAGCTACTTGCCACTCTATATAGAAAACAATGCCTAATCGGTGACCATTGGTCCCCCATGATCCTCTTTTTCTTATGTTAATTGAGAGCTGAGTTGATGAGACAACCATCTGTCCAGTGACCTTGCAGGGTGTTCTAATCCCTCCTATAAACTAGTACGGATAAACTTTAAAGTTCATCTCATTCTCTGTGAAACACTCCCCAGTTCACATATGGTTACTTTCCTTCCCCAATCAGATGGCATCACAGCTGATACAGCAAGCACAGACTTTAAAGCAGATGATAGACCAGGCGAAGCATCAGTCTCAGAGCAGCAAAGAGGCTGCTCTAACCCAGGCAAAGATCCAGTATGAAACAGAGAAGAAACAGGTAAGGACATGAAGGCAATACTGCCCTTCCATGGTAAAACAGCATAACTGACATTTCTTGCAAAATTGAGTTATTTAGTGTGGGTGACTCAGAACATTAAGTTCCACATGGTAAACTAACATTTAGGGTTTCAAAATGTTCCATTGTCTAGATATTAGCATGTCAAAAGCTCAATATATTGAATCTAGCAGGAATTCCATGACAAAATGCATGTTTCTTCCTTTATCTCAAAAACACTAAAATGTAAGTTATGCTGTTTTGTTGTAGAAGGGCAGAATAGGCCTTACAAGTCAAAAGATAAGCTTGAGTTCTGGTAATGATAGAAATAAATTTTCACAGAATCCAACAAAACTTACACTAAATGTTCAAGATTACAAATAAATGACATGTGCCAGACAATTTTGTTGGTAGAAAATGTTTAGGGGCTGAGTATAATGAACAGAGAAAGAAAAGGAAATCAAGGTTTTATATGTCCATTTCTAAATGCCGTTGATTTCTAGTATAGTTTATTGTTTTGTTTTTGTGTTTGCATGTGTTTGTATATTTTCATGTCATATCTTTTACATACATGTGCTTTATTACATGACAAATAAAGAAGAAATTATATATGATAAATGATCGCCATTAACTTGTTTTAAAAAGCTTTATCAAAAATACATAATTGTAAATGTCTAACAATACAGTGTATAGTTTAGAAATCCCTATGTTTTATTGTTTTTTTGAGGCCCTGATCATATACTGTATTTGCTTTATACTTTAAATGTTTTATATATCCATTTTTTTTTCTTCTTTTGTATGTTTTGCTTTAATATGTTATGGTAAATTCAATTCAATTCAACACTTACACTTTACTATCGACAGTTGCTGGCAGACTCCAGAATGGAAGCTCAGCTGCAGTTATCGAGAGCTCTGATGGAAGCAAAGGCTGAGAAGGATAATGCTGTAGCACAAGCCTTAGCTCAAGCACAGGCAGAGAAGATTGATGCAGTAGCGGAAGCAAAGTCGTCTCAACTCATCAAGGTTAGTGGACTTTTTGATATCTGTATTGCTGTATCAGGACAATAAACCCCTGGTCAATCACCCCCCCCCCCCCCCCCCCCACCCTCCCCCAGTAAACTACCCACCAAGGGCAATACCCCCCCCCCCCCCCAGAAAACTACCCACCAAGGGCAATAACCCCCTCCCCCCCCCCCCCCCACCCCCCTAGAAAATTACCCTCCTAGGACAATTACACCCCCCCCCCCCCCACACCTGCTGGAATGAGGATCCATTTTGTTGTTGTTGAATTGTAGAGGTGTCATGGTCTAGGGGGATCGTCATTGGACTGTGAATCACATGGTGCGCTGTTCCGGTTCTGCCACTATGCTAATGTCCTTTTTGGCAAGACATTAATCTGCATTTGCCACATCTAACCAGGCAAGTTCAGGTGGTACATGGCTCAAATTAATTCCTTGAAATACTAGAGCGCCGTAATGGCAGCCAAGCTAAAGCAAGGGTAATAATTGTGGAGCACCAAGAGCCTCAAGGGACTTTCTTTCTGTTAGTGATATGCGCTAAACAAGTAACGTTCATTGTTATTATTATTATTGTTTTTTTGAAAACGCTATAATTATTAATATTTCTGCAGGCCTGCGCCAACTGTGGCAGAGAAGCAACAAGCGAGTGCACAGGTTGTCATAGGGTTAGCTACTGCAGCGGGTTCTGTCAACGCAAGGACTGGACCTCCCATCAGCACAGCTGTGGCCACAACCAAGGGCTGCCTCAGGGGATACAAAGCATGACAGATCCAGAACATGATGCTTAGACCAGCTGTGGCCCAACCAAGGGCTGCCCCAGGGGATACAGATCCAGAACATGATGCTTAGACCAGGTCCTGCAGTGACACAAAGTCCTAGAACTGATTTGGAGAGGAGAATGCAATATGATAACCTCTTATGAAGATGGAAAGACAATGCATAGATTTAAAGATGCCAATATTTAGGTCGTTTGCTGAATCCATCGCCCGACACCTCATCTTACGGTTTTCAGGCATCTATTGTTTTAGCAGGTATAAGGCTCCATCATGTCCAGACCGTTTGAGATCATTCATTAAAACTAACTCCTATCTCTGGCAGACAATGTGTAAGGTACCTAAATGCTTGATATTACCCATTCCTTGAATGATATTGACCACCTTAAATTCTGTCTAGTGTGTATCTATGTCTCATAGCTTGGAGGTCTTTGGGGCAACAATGAAATGGACCTTGAGACACAGGCTTCCCAAAACGTCCTGTCTTCAGCTGTTCTAGTTATCTGCTAAAATGACATTCCCATCCGCTGCTTGATGTTATCTGGCCACAACCTGGTTGGTCTGCCCCTCTCTCTTCTCCAATCAGTTCCTCCTTGCAAGATGCTGTTTGCCAAGCTATTCTTCCATCTAGTTACATGCCTAAACCACTAGTTTCATGCAACATTAAAGTCTCATCTGCGTTGTAAAAGGCCCACACTGCAACATTTATATTTAACAAAAATAATGATAATGTCAGTAAATGAATATTTAATTTTATGTTTTTTCAAGTCACTGTAAATGACTACCATTTTCTTGTAGCTGGGCAACCTACAAGCAATTGTTTATGGTGTCTGACAGGTTAACCAAAGCCAAATGAAAAGTAAACTACAGTTATATAGTAAAAAAGCTCTGATATATGGTTACCATCATGATTTAAAGTATACCAAAACTGATGACTTTTGGAGCATATGGAACAAAATATTTGTAACTGCCCATGAATGTGTGTGTATCACCCTCCCCCTCTCTCTCTCCCTGTCTCTCACACTCTCTCTCTCTTCCTCTCTCTCTCTCTTCTTCATTTTCTTTCTCTCTCTATCTGTCTATCTCCACAGTCTATTTTCTAAGATTTGCTTATCTTCCATTTTCTTTTATTCTTTTGTGTGCTTCTATCCAGCTATATCTTACATACATGTATGCCTGCCTCTTTCTAGTGTTGCTACATCTTTCTTTCCCTTAACCCAAGAAATGGTTGTATATATATTTTTTCCAATCAGGGCGTCATGCAATTGCTGATATAATTATAGCAATCATCCTTTTGCAAATTGTTGATATTTTAATGTGCTTTTAACTTGTGTTATGCTGTTGCCATAATACTTTTGACCAAATTGTTCCTGAATTAGGATGACTTCCTTCAGTGATGTACACAGAGAATTGTATTTTAGCTGTTTGCAGACACATGACATAGATTTTTCTAAAATATGTCTTGAAATATACAAATGATGCATGGAAACGAGTTCATAGTAAGATCTATCTGCACTTGAGCTACACTGTAGGGCTGCAGGTGCATAAACAGCCTCAACAAGAGCGGATAGAACCTGTAATGAACAAGTGATAACATGCATCATTTGCTTTACGCAAGGAAACTCTTAGATCTTCTTAATTGATTTAAAAGGAATTTGTTTAAATATTGTTTTGTGTCATTATCGCTAACAAATAAACATGAAGTTTAATAGGCTTACTTTAGTGCGCACACAGAGATAAGCGCACTAACCTCTACACATGTCGATACAAGTAAAAGGAACTCTACCTTATTTTTCTCTTTCCTTTTTTTTTTCTTTTTTCTAAGCACATACATGTAGGGACATCATTTGTAATGTGTAATGTGCTAATTAATATGGATTATTATTAGGCATACAAGGTACTGTACATGTATATGCGCAATGGTGCATTAACCTCTACACACTGCGTTGTATTATGTCCTTGTAAATCATTGCATAGTGCTGGACACTACAGTATGTGATAGTTTTAGTATAAAGTGAAACTCATGTGACCAATCAGTTGATTAGGATCTAGGAATGAGTTGTATAATAAGGATATATTGACTGCTTTGAGAGGCATAGTGGTTTCTATAGGGTCAAGGGAAACTCACAACCTGCTATGACCCCAAGGCGCTTGCGCCGCGGGGTCATAGCAGGTTGTGAGTTTCCCGAGACCCTATAGAAACAACTATGCCTCGAATATTAAAAGCAGTCAATATATATTTTATATACCGAAAAAAAGGAAAATGTTGACTCACCCATTTAGGTTTCCATCTCTTTGAAGTCATGAATATTAACACCAACAATAACTTGTGTACAGTATGAAATCCAACAAGCTGTGCTCCAGTAGAACAGGGAATACCAAACACGTTTACACGAACAGTAATTGAGAAAGTGACGCTGAAGTCCGAATCTGATCGTTAGCATTGATTTCTTGCTGTAATAATCGCCGTTCTTCTGCCTGCAACCCGCATAGAATTTTTGAAGGATCTTGTCCAGGTCTGCATTCGGAAGTCTGTTTACATCTCCGAGGTCCGTGTTGACATTTCGCAAGAACTCTTCAAATATTTTAATGCCGTATTTTACTGCATACTTCGTATTTTTGCTATCAGCAGAATCGATTAAGTCTTGCAGCTGAATGTCATCCATAAGTTGAAATCTTGGCATAGCTGTGTCCTCCATTTTGCCTCTTTATTGACAAAAAATTGGAAACAAAAAACCCCAGTATTTTGCGATCGAGACTAGTACACAAAATGGCGATCGGTCGTCTGCGCTGCGTGGATTGGTAGATTCGTCGCCTGAATGCAGCGACCAAAATTGAATTGCACTCAAACACTCAAACACCGATGCGCGACACCGTTAACGGTATCGCGCATCGGTCATCGCACAAAAGAAACTTATACGGTAACACGTAAACCAAAATGGGGATCGCAGCAAAATGACGTCACGTTTCACAGCCATGGAAAAAGTGCTATGAAAAATGGATATAAACCGGTAGAGCCGGGAAAAATGGATATGAATTTCAATTAGCGGGCATGGTTAAGAACATGACTGCATTTTCAACCAATCAGAAGACAGGATTAGTAAAGAATCTTAAAATGAGGTATATAATATTTAATAACACCCCAAATACAGTTTTGTCGCCAAGTTATGCAGCAGATAAATATGATTTTATTTCTTGATATTTGGATTGTTACGTTATGTTTATGAAAATTATGAACTAGCATATTATATGTGTAGCAATTAAGGCTGAAATGCATACCGGTAAATGTTAGGTCTTTATTTCATTTTGCAGGGCTGTGGGTAAATTAGTCAGAGCAGATGAATTTAGGTTGCAAGATTAAAATAAAAACAATCATTCTGTACATGAGTATTTACAAATGGAGAACGTTTAAGATGGTAGCATTTCCCAAATTCATATTTGTATGAGCCTTGTAAAGAGATATACCTATACAAACAAAGTTTCTCACCCAGATCCATGTCTGCCAATTTTATCAATTTTGTGTCAAAATGAAAATATAAATTACCCAAAATGGAAAGATTATCTGAAAAAAGTTAGTGAAGGGGGCAATAAAAATAGTTATTTGGAACTTGGCTTGAACGGTCCAGTTTGGTATAGTCTAAGTAATTGATTGTATACTCTTATTGGCCGATGGGTCAATGTACATTCATATCACTTGTGTAAAGAAGCTGAAATATGTCACAGATTCTGTAAATACAGTCATATTCCAATGTATGTATTATTTGTTGAGCTCCAAAATGGAGTTACATGATTTAATTCAAAAGCTTAGATGAGTGGCACGAAGAGGCGCATCCAGAATGAAAAAGGCAACATTTTTGGTAACATGGGTGACTTGCTTTCTGTAGCCTAACCAAGATTGTAGAGGTGCAATGTATTTCACCTGTTCCATGTCCTAATGAGCTGCTTCTACCATAAACTTTTGATATTCCACTAGAATATATTTTGCTTTCTGGACACATAATAAGGCCTTTAAAAAAAATGTTGTATTGCCCTTTTGGTACCAAAACATGGGTCGGTCGGTCAGAAATCTTCTTTTTTTAAACTTTTTTTTTTCCTTCTCCCTCTTTGGGCTGATATTTCTCAGTTTTGAATGCTTTAATTTTTTTTTTCTCTAAAAAGCCGACTGTAGATTTCAAGATTCTGGGGTCAGTTGCAAAGGGCAATACAACATACTTTTTGTTTAAAGGCCTAATAATTAGATCAATTTATGAAGTGCAGCTACTATATAGATAAACTCTACTGGCTGTGATGAAAACAAAACTCCTACATGTAACAGTGCTACTTTACAGACACACAATAACAAATATTCAAAAGCTCCTGAAAACAACTGAGTGCGTCTTCAACAAAACTATGAAGATAGCAACAGATATTAAGCTTTTCTTATGTCTAGCGGTAGTTTATTTAGTTTTGGAGCAGCACAGCTGTAAGTGCAGTCTCCTAAAGTAACTTTTGTTTTTGTGTAAGGTAGCTTTAGAAGCAGCTTGTCCTGTGTACTTGGTAAGTTATATGGTGCCTATGGATGTGATTTAAAAGATAGTTGATATAAAAGTTGATATAAAAGTTGATATAAAAGATTTAAAAGATAGTTGATATACAGTAGGCTTGCGAATGCACCATGTGAGAGAGAGGGAGGATTGAGGAGTCCTGAAAAGGACTCTCAGTAATCTTTTTTGAGGGTGTGTAGTCCTGAAAAGGACTGTTAGTGTAGTCTTGAAAAAGACTGTTGGTTATCTTTCTTAGCTTATAGTTCTAAGGAGAACTAAAGCACTTGGAGAGGATGGGTGGCGGGAGTGGCTCAACATTTCGAACAGGTTGACTATCCGTCAAGACCGCAAGCCTACTGTATATCTACATCACCATGCAAGCCGATGCTTACAAGCAGCATCTAAGATAGTTGATGTCTATTTGTGTCACTTTGTGTTGCTAACCTTGATGCTCTTATGGCTCACAACAGACAATACACCTGTATACAGTCCGTCCCAGAAAAAACGAAACCGAGAATTATTGATGTTTTATCATAACTTAATCACAATTATAATTAAATTATAATTATGATAAAATTATGGAAATGCAAGCATTACTTTAAACAAACAGAACTTGGTCATTTCTTGCTCATTTTTCCTGATTGAAGTGTCATATGAAAGGGCAGAAACTCAACTTTCTAGAAATGGGATTTTCTCTTTGAAATTCAGATACCGCCCGCCAAATGACTTTTTTCCTCTCTTCAAATTGATTTTAATCACTCATGCGTGAAATATACACTATATGAGTTGCATCAAATGAAAGAGGAGGATCTAAGCTCTCCAAATATGTGTCATTTATCAATTATAATTGTGATTAAGTTATGATAAAACATTGATAATTCTCGGTTTCGTTTTTTCTGGGACGCACTGTACATTATGGTCAGATGTTTTCATGCACTCTTCTTCAAGCACAGTAAACAAGTTGAAACGGCAAGTTGTACATTAGTTGAATTTATTATGCCAATATTACAAGAAAAACGATATGAAATCTGTGTGATGTACCCTTAATTAAGATCTTATATTAAGACATATATTGGACATTGTGTGTTGGTTGATGCTATGTAATTATTTTTGTAATAAAGCCAAAATGTGCTATACATGTATATATTATTATAACGAGTGCAAATAAATTATTACATGGTAATGATGTAAATAAACTTGATGCAACACTTTGAGTTGACACATGAATTCACTGAAGTACAGTTTGTTTACTTTTGGGAGTTTTAAAGTTGTTATATTATTGTTAAGTTTGTTCCCAATTGGTTGGTTGTCTTGAATTGCTTATACATAAGTGAAAGTGTGAATGGAAGACTTGAGTGGTTGGTAACAGGAAACTGTCACGATCACTGTCACAGTCACTGTCACAGTCACTGTCACATATTAACATTCACACAGCAAGATTGCAGTACCGGTATGTGTTTATTTTTTGCATTACGTTTCTTGTTTAATGTGCTCAAGGCATTTTGGTGTGATAATTTCAGACATGACACTTCTGTGAAGTCGCATCTCTGAAATGGAAGTAATGGACCAATATATGAAACACTGCAAAATATATCTAGTACTTGATTGGCTCATTGATTGAATGATTGATTAAGTAATGGAATTATTGATTCATTCAATCTTTAATATAATGGTTAATTGATTCATTGATTAATTAAGTCATTTATTGATTGATTGAAGGCTTATATCATTAGAATAATCGGGTCCAAGGATGATAATGATAAAATGTTATGAATTGACGACGATTTAAAACAAAACATAGAAGTCAAATGTTAAATTTTAGAGTCCTGTCGACGCCTCAGCCATCCCATCATAAACCGGCATCTCGTCCTCAATGACTACGCCCACATCGGACGGTGGGTCGATCTCATCATCAATATCAACTTTCTCGAGCTCCGACAAGTCAGACAGATCTTGCGCGAAGGTTTCCCCGTTGGTGCGAACTTCGGCCAAGTACTCTCGGAAACCCAGGTCGTGGATCAGGAAGCCGATGCCCACAAAGAAGACACATACCCCGACCGTACCCGCAACGCCGGCGGAGAGGTCGACCCAACTGAAGGTCTGATCTGAGTTTGAAAGTTGAAAATATTATCTTAGAAAGTGGTATAAATAGCCCGGATTCTACTATTGTGGGGAAATTGATTTGTGTCATCGCGCCATCTGCATGTATTAATTAGCCACCGAGCTATCTTTGAATTCCTCTCCTGAGTCTTTCTATATCTTCCTCCTCCTTCTCTTCCTCCTCCTCCTCCTCCTTCTTCTTTTTTTTCTTCTTCTTCCTCTACTTGTTATTCTTCATCTTCTTCATCACCATCATCCTTCTTCTTCTTCTTCTTCTCCTTCATCTTCTTCTACTTCTTCTTCTTCCTGTACTTGTTACTCTTCCTCTACTTGTTATTCTTCTTCTTCATCATTATCTTCCTTCTTCTCATTTTTCTTCTTCTTCTTCTTCTTCTTCTTCTTCTTCTTCTTCTTCTTCTTCTTCTTCTTCTTCTTCTTCTTCTTCTCCTTCTCCTCCTCCTCCTCCTCCTCCTTCTCCTTCTCCTTCTCCTTCTTCTCCTTCTTTCTTTTTCTTAATGTACATACAATGTGCTTGTTCGCATTTCTCTCATATCTATTTTCATCGTAACATCGCGTTGCATTTTTGCAGTCGCATGTTTTTGTTTTTCTTCTCAACTGTTTATAAAAAAAAGTCACTAAAACTCATGGTCACTTTGCCTGATCACATACCTGATAATCCTGCTTGTACACTCGATGCTGTCGCCAATAACATAAATGTAAGAATGGGTAGTGATGCCATCTGTAAAAAGGAGGAATTAAAGTTAGTTTTAACCTTTACAAACATTATTCGGTTTTGATTTATATTTCTCCATTGTATTGTTTATTCATGTATATATATATAATTTTGTTTGTCTTTTTTTGTCTTTTTTTGTCTTTTTTTTTTTTGGGGGGGGGGGGGGGCAAAATCGCTCCGTACCCAACAACTTTGAAACCTAAGTGTCACACCTGTAGAAAGGAAGTGAAGAAACATTCCCTTCATTTTAATTGATGCCCCGCTTTTGGTTTCTAATTTGCCTTTTCCCCACTTAAATTCTAGGAACACTGGCCTCTCATTTACAAAGTACTAAATCCGCCTTTGTCCCACCTTCAAAATAAAATCATAACAACTGCTCCTCCCCCATCCCCCTTCCCCCCCTTCTCTCTCTCTCTCTCTCTCTCTCTCTCTCTCTCTCTCTCTCTCCTTCCGAGAGTTGGTTCTTGCCCGCAGTTACATAACACAGGGCTTCGTATATGGCCAACAAATACCATAAAACCTGAGTTTTGTTTTATTAGTAAAAAACAAACACATGTCCTTCGACTCTAAATTGCATGTGTACCAGGAATTGCAACTACAAACAAATGACATTACTATAGAAGATTATTCAAAGCACGCGGTTAATGTGAAATTGATACCGAAATGAAAAAAATAAGACCACTTTTTTTAAATTATAGAATCCTATTGCCCCCCCCCCCCCCCCCCCCGGGGGGAAAGAGTACAACAACCAATATTCAATTTGTTTCTATCGGTAGCTTCTGCTGAATCTCTTTTCATACATTGCGTACACATATCAATATAATTATTATACATGTACATTCATTATTTCATATCATCGGAACAAAATCCAAAGTTATTTACTCATCCTCAGCAAGCTTCTTATATCGTCACATACCCGAGGGGGGGGGGGGGGGGGGGGGGGGGGGCTACTCACATATTAGGACATATGGGGTGTGCCGCTCTAATGGGTCACTTTTTCACAAAAATACCATTACAAATGGGGCCGGTTTTTCAAAAATTTCCAAAATTGTGGGGTCACGTGTTTTCTTTAAGTGTGTAAGTCTTTGCTACTGGGCCATTTACCTATGGATCTTTTAATGAATCATTTTTATTTTTGAAAGCAACAGCCAATTACAGAATTTACAAAATAACAGCGGTTATCAATTGCCGTTAGAGGCATTAATGACCAAGTCAACACTTCTCATAATAAAACACAAATGTTAGAAATTCAAAGGGCCCGAATAGTAACACGTTCGACCTAAACTCCAACACTATATGAATCCAGTATCATGGTGTTTTAAAGTGCGAGTGTATCATTTAAAACATATTCTTTACTCCTATAAGCCTTTTAAATTATTACTCAATTACATTTGAATTTATGGAGTGTACAATGCGTATGCCTACAGATATGTACAAAATAAGATAGAAAATATATACAAATCATAATGGTCTCAAATACTTACATTGATTCAATGAAGAAACTGATAATACACAGATAATGATCCAGCGGAGAACTTTTGTAAATGGTCGAGGATTCACGAACAGATTACTGAACCATCTCCTTGGAAGATCGCGAATATTTGCCCGGCTCCTTACAATCTGATAAGCGCTTTATGGGCGCAATAATGCCGTTGCCTGACCAATGTGTCATCGCGCAGTATCACATCATTGGCGGAATGGGGATGCGACCGGCCCTTGCACCCCCCCCCCCCCCCCCCCTCTCTCTCTCTCTCTCTCTCTCTCTCTCCCTCCCTCTCTCTCTCTCTCTCCCTGTCTCTCTATCTATCTCTTTCTCTCTTTCTTTCTTTAAAACCAATATGGCATACCTGTAGGACACATGTCCAAGAATATAATGGCCCTCCGCCCCATGCCCATTTTTTAAATGTTGTTTATTTTATTATTATATTTGTAATTTGTTTAAAGAATATTTACTAAACACTGGAGTCTCCTGCACCAGATAACACACACATGAAGAAATGTTCGTCTAACTCTGTTATGTTAATTTTTGTCCTTTTATCATTTGCTATTGTAAAAATCGAATATGTTGATGATATCATCTTTCCCGAAGGACCCCCCCTCAAAATCTCTCTCTCTCTCTCTCTCTCTCTCTCTCTCTCTCTCCCTCTCCCTTTTCCTTCTCCTACGTCTTCTTCTTCTCTCCCTCAACTTGTCCCATTCAAACTCGGTCTTATCAACCCCCCTCACTCTACTCTCAGATTCTTCTTTATCATCTGCCGTATGCCCCCCCCCCCTCCCCATGAGAGGCTTATTAAGAGAGAGAGAGAGAGGGAGAGAGAGATAAAGGGGGAGAGAGGAGTGAGAGTTAGCGGGAAGGGGTAGCCCACTGGTTTATGAAGCGCCAAGTATAAATGTTTTCATCGTGTTAATCTTTATTCCAAAACTATTGGACAAACAAAAATCATGACACTATTCATTCAATTTCTCCCCTTCACACCATTACTGGTTTAACGTTTTAATTTCTTTGTCACAGAACTAAAGTAATCACAATCAAACGAGATGGCTCATACTACATAACAAGTCAGATATCGTATACTCGATTACTAAATATACCAAAGAGTTTATAGAAAAAATATATAACCCCCCCCCCCCCCCCCCCCCTCCCCCCTCCAAGAAAAAAAAACACCAACAAGTAATTACACATGTAAATAACTTTGGTCGGTTATAATAATAATGGTGGCTTCTTATATGGCGCACATATTGTGACGCTCCTGGCGCTGCCCTGATTATTACACTGGCTTTAGCAAGGCAGCCACTGCGGCGCTCTAGCATTTCAAGGAATTAATTGCTGCCAGGTACCCATTTACATCACCTGGGTTGAGTGTGGCAACATGTAGATTAATGTCTTGCCAAAGGACATTATCACTTGATTTGGGTGCTGTCTTACGATGTGACTTGGGTACTAGGTCTAAAAACCTCTTCATAACTAGTTAAACTGGTTTAGGTCAAATAGTACCAAAGTCTCACCGTCCAGACCGACATCAGGCAGATTAATATTTGTATGTTTTATTTTTTATATAAACTGCACAAAAGAAGGTTGACTAATATATCCCCAAATGACCGGGGAACAATAATGTCAATATTTTTATTTCTAATTTTGATTTGTATACAAACCGCACTATGAAGATTGACTAAGATATCCCTAAATGACGAATACTATATTGATTTCAGTGACCGGGCAACAATATTGTTAATATTTTTTATCTCTAATTTTATTTCATCTGTTCATTTATTTCCATCTTCATATAAAAACAAGAGATAATTACAATATTATACATTATACCAAAAAAATACATCAAAGACACCAAATTTACCAGTCGAAAATGAGAAAAGGGGAACTAAAATAAGGCCAAAGGACCTTGTAGAATAAGTTCCCTAAAAGTATAACATTATTATTTAATATATGCAAACCGCACAAAAGAAGGTCGACTAAGATATCCCCATATGACGAACACTATTGAATCCTGTGACCGGGTAACAATAATGTAATCGCTTTGGTCGGTTCAGTGGAAACGGGTAAGAAAGGCGCCATGTAGTTATAAGAAATGGCTTTTATTATTATCATCGTCATCATCATCATTCGTAATATCATTGTTGTTAATATTATTATCATTAATATTATCATTATTATCATCAATACCATCATCATTGTAATCATCGGCATTACTATTATTGTCAATATATTTATTATCATTATTATAATCATCATTAACAACATCATTATCAATACAATCATCATTATAATCATCAATGCAATCATTATTATTATTATTATTATTAGTAATATTATTGATATCATTAGTATTATCGTTGTTATTATATTATCATCAGCATTACCATTATTACTACCAAGTACCACCCTTATTGATATTATCATTATTATAAGAACGGGTCGATTCGGTTTTGGTCTAGCGGTGTGACTAAAGTAGGCTATTTTAACTCACATATATAATACGTGCTATACTTTACAGACACACAATAACACATGTTCAAAAGCTCCTGAAAACAACCGAGTGCGTCTTCAACAGAACCTCGAAGAAAGCTTCAGATGAGCTTTTCTTATGTCTAGTGGTAGTTCATTCCAAAGTTAATCATTTCCTGAATCACTATTGATATAGAAATCGATATAGGATCCTAGTTGGACCGTCCCGTAAGACTCGTCGTCGTCGTCGTCCTCGTCGCGTTTTACACGTAGCTCCAGCACCGGTGGATGGTACTGCAGAACGTCCCCAGTCACATTGACCCGACCAATGCCCGGCGTGTTCTGTGCTGACCAGTACAACATGCCGTCGTTGACCAGGAATCGCCAGTACTGATCACTGCTCGTATCATCAGGGAAATATAATTTGCGATCGGTACCATTCAATCTGACTGATTCAATGTTATTGCTGTAAACATTTCTGCTCCAGTAAACCCGATCATCTGCAATCAAATAAGTATTATTGAGTTCTACGAAAAATAAATTCCTACAGAATCAAACGAAACCTATGGCGTATGAAGATCTTGACCTCAGGAAGGAGTCCATAACGCCAGAGCTTATATAATTTTGTACTTCAGTTAGGGGTTTTCCTCCCCCCCCCCCCCCAAAAAAAAGTAAATAAATAAATAAATAAATATATATAAAATAAACAAAATAAATAAAAAATAAATAAATATATAAATAAATAAATGAATAGATAGAGGTAAATATTTCTCTTTTAGTTCAGAGCAAACAGTTTTATTGGGTCTATATCTATGTTCATTTCAAAGAGCACTCATACTGTAAAGATACAAATAATTCACTCTTTTTCTGGGTGTGTGCGTTTTTTCGCGTACGTGTGTGTCTTGGTGGTTTATATATTTATATATACTGCAAATAAGATTTTGTTTAATTATTTGTATGTATAAGCAATCAATATTGAAAACATTTATTTTATTCAATTGTATGTTATTCTTTGTATTACACATTTGGAGAAATAAAACAAAATTGTTTTTAAAAAAAATTACTTGTCAGGAGGTACAAACTTTCCCCATTACCTAAAGATTAATAGTCCGATGACTAATTTATCCACTACATCACGACACATCTCGACAAGGACAGAAAGAGATCGAGATACCAACCTTTAGGGTCGACAAACAATCCCCTTGGCCACTTAAAATTGTTCACGGCTACAGCCTCCTGATGAGTTCCGTCGACCCTACGACTTGTACGAAAGACAAAGAAAGTCTCGCTCCAGTAAAGATTCCTGTGAACAAGATACATTGAAAATATTCAATTTGTAAAACACTGTCCCGTATAACTCTCTCCATCTTTGCGTATTTCTTTGTTTGTTTGTTCTTCTTTTGGAGTAACTAATTTTTATTTGAATTGATGTTTTCGTCGAAAGTTTATATCAGGAAAAAAAATATTGACAATTAACACAGCCCAAACACCATTTAGGAGAAGAAAACAAAATCGTCGGTGTTTTGAACTGTCATTACGCTACTATTTTGGACTGCCGGACATTTCTGCCGACCGGCGTTGCAAAAAACCACGAACGATGTTGATTTTTCGATTTTGCTTTCCTCGTCGTGTTTGCCGACGCCAAACACCGGAATGTGAGAAAAATCGACCGTGGATTTTTGGTTGTAGTGTAAATGCAGCTAAATTGATCTTTTGAAATGTTTGCAGTTTTATAACAATATATGTGGGATTGTCCTAGATAATATATGAAGTATAGCCTATTAGTACCAGAGGGAAGAGGTGGCCCTCCGGGGGGGGGGGGGGGGCGCAAGGGGGAACAGTGCCCCGCCCCGCTTCTTTCAAGTACCCCAATCAATTTTGAAAGCCCTGTCCATCACTTTTGAAAAGTCGAACATTACGATAACTTAGTACGTACACAATCCGCACATGATCTCAACACTAGGTTATTGTTTTTGCCCTTGAGTTGATTTCTCGAAAGTAGTTTGCGATCGTGTTATGATTCTGAGAAAGCAAAGTATAGGTACCCCAGCAGACGATCGAAAAACACCGTGGAGGGGTTTGAGATGCCAGTCTTGTAGAGAAGGTCACCTTCACCCTCGATCTGCTGAATATTCATGGCGGACATCCATAGGGAGCGACTGCCTGATCGGACCCAGTAGATCGTCCGACCATCCACGTCTAAAGTAAGGTCCCTTATCACTGAAGCTGTAAACCAGATTAATATAACATTTTTTAAAGCAGATGTTTCTGTATGTATTGATAAATCATATGTAAAACATTCAAATAACAATAAAAGTATATAATATAATTGATTTACATAAAGAGTGACAACTTAAATACACACACATAAAAATGCATATATATATATAATAATTGAAAGCTTGTAAGTATGGAGGTAAGTAAAATAATCAAGATAAATGCAGAGGCCAACTAGCATAAGCAAGAATGCTTGAGTCGATAGCAGCCGGGAAAGGGGGGGGGTACATGGCGCTGTTATAGGAGTAAGTAGGATAATATAGTGTCACGTATAAAGATTTTGTAATGTTATCAAATTGTATGCATAATTCTTTAGGACTATAGGACGTAGCTGATATCACCAGTTGTTTATTGTAGCCAAGCTTTCGACATTATAGCCTATACGGGCTATATACAACAAAGCGAATTTGAAATGCAAAAGTACACACATTAATGTAAAGTATCAAGGATAATAATAACAACGTTTTATTTACCCAGGGTAGCCACTTCAGTTATGAAACTATTCTTCCAGCGGGCCCTGCATAACATAATATGTTATTACTACCCTTCTCCAATCTAATATATTGAGCGCCTAGCTAGAAGGCAGAAGGTCCAATTGTTATAAGTCTTTGGTATGACTCGGCAGGGGTTCGAACCCACGACCTCCCGTTCATGAGGCGGGTGCTCTAACCACTGGCACTGAGCCACCATGCTCGGTTTAGTCCGGCAGCCATCAGTTTGAAGAATCCGATTGCTGACACTCTGTCAGCATTGAGCAATTTGAGATATGTGACGTCATACAAAATGGCCGCCAAAATCCCCTTTTTAATCAAAATTAATGATATAAAAAGTGTTAACAGCATTTTACTACATTAAATGGCAGTCAAATATCTTGATTTTTTTCTAGAATCATCAATAAATAAAAATTGTGATGTTGTATGATCACAAATGATATGTAAATTTGCATAATTCGGAATGGCGCCCTCTATAGACACATAAAATTGCATAGTTCAAAATGGTGGCCAAATACCAATTTCTAACATGAGATTATCATATGTCATGATTCAGATGCACTGGATACAGTGAGTACAAATTGTGCTGCACAATTATTTTTATTTTGTAATTTAATACTCGAAGAAAACATTGAATTTAATACTCCAAGAAAACACGATTGAATGTTATGCTCTCTGTCCCATAGATATGAGGTGGCATTTGGTGATAAATGCCCGTTTTCAGTGACAGCGTTAAGAAACTAGATTTGTATTCTAAGATACTAGATTCTTTTATATGAACCTAAAAATTACGAACTATCAATACGATACAGCACTATATCTGATTATAAGTTTGCTTCAAAATCTTGAAATTTGTTTAAAGGCCCTCTAAAGTGTTGGGAACCCTAAAATATTCCATGCGGAAGAGGGTGTCATTTAACACTTAATTCTGCAAAAATATTAAAAACAAATGTGTTCGAAGTGACGTCGTGACTGTAAGGCGTGCTTCCACACACATGTTTGCAAATGAGCTCTCTTAACATTTTCTACAAACGCTTCAGTAGTTTGAGGTAGTGAGGCAAGGTTTGGAATATTTGTAGCTCCTAGTCTTCGGACCCTTGATAGCCACACGTTGATACGAGCCTCTGACATTGAGCTGGTGGTTGACTGTCCATAACATGAAGCAAAGAATTGAGTAGGTTGAGTGATGACATATGACCATGCTGCATCAACATTGCCAACTGAGTCTAGTCGTAAGGGAGTCGAATCTTCTGCTTCATCAATTTCAGCATTGTACCCTTTCCAATGCCAAAGTATGCCCCAAGAGTGCCGCATCCCGTCAACGCATGTCCTGCCAACATCGATGGAATGATATCTCCTAACTTGTCTACAGTGGCAGGAACATCAATAACAGATCGCTCTTTGATGGGCTTCTCCATGGTCATTGGCGTTTTATAAGTCCGTCATGTAGATAATAGGAACTTTTAGATTTACACGACGAGAGTGTGGACTGCCGCATGTGACATTGTGTAAAGGCACTGGGCCGTGCCCGGCAGTGCATTAAAAGGACGTCACATTACCTTAAAAGGATGCCACACATGGCGGTCTACGTTCTCGTCGTGTAAATCTAAAAGTCCCTACTGATGCAAAAGTAGTACATAGACGTCTGTGTCATCCACTAGGACCCTAACATACCTCTTCTCACGGCATTAGCAGCAATTCGAATCGCTTGCTGTACTATGATGTTGCCTGCTTCTTCATAATTATGTTGTGGACAGACCTTTCCTTGGCATGACATCACTGCCTGAAATCACTTCAAAAGGAACCTCATCTTGACGGGAATGACCAGCTTGTGCTTTTGCCTATTTCTGAACACCCAATCATCCTGCAGACTCACGCATATATGGTGTCGATCAACTGTAGTTTGTTGTCACTAACAGTGAAAAAGATAGTGAAGTTAGCAACACTAGAGATATGTTTAAAAACATCAAGTCACTGTCCAAGAAACCTACACCCAAACTTATATGTCTTGAGGGATGAAAATGGGAACATTTTAACAGAGGATGAAGATATAAAAGCAAGGTGGAAGAAGTAATATTGTGTAAAACCATATACTGCAAAAGAAACTGAAGAAGTTGATACTCATGAAGGAGTAAGCGTCGAGGACGAGCCCATGCTTGAACCTGACACCTTACAAAATGGAGCGAAGGAAGCAATAAATCATCGGAGACCTGGGAAAGCACCTGGTATTGAAAAATCCCAGCGAAGCTTAAAAAAAAGTGGAGAGGAGGGCGTGAAAGTCATGCATAAGCTGTGTAACAAAATGGGAGGTTGAAAGCTCGGTAGATACCAAGAGACAAATGGCCATGGCTAAAACATCGGCCTCAACACTGTCAAATATCTGGAAGGACAGGAACCTCACCTTGGCCACTAAGATCCGTGTAATGAAGGCATTGTTTTTCCAAGTAGGAACTCTATGGCTGCGAAACATGGGCATTAGGAAAGGCAGACAGGGGAGCAATATCTGCCTTTGAAATGTGGTGTTGGAGGAAGCTACTTGGGATATCATGAAGAGATTACATCACCAATGGACACAATTAATGTCCATCATCGGAGATCAACCGCCACTTGCTACCAGGATTGACAAGTACAAGCTACAATAGTTTGGTCACGTTAGCAGAAGATCAGGAGACAACCTTGACAAATTATCATTCAAGGTACCTTTGAAGGAACACGTAACAAAGGAAGACTAAAGCTCAGATGGAATGACGACCATAGGGAAATCACTAGCCACCCTATAAATACTAAATACACTCTAACGGATTGCAGGAGACAGATGCCGATCGAAAGGTCTCATCAAACGGGTCACAAGGGTGAGCCATGATGTATATGACAACGACGACGACGACGAACAGTGAGAGATAATTTCTTGGATGGCAGCAGTGACGCGGGACTCAGTTGGAAGACTCTCGACCCGTTATGATCTCTAGATACTCTTGGATCTGTCAAACACCAAGCAAACATCAGATTTTCATCCACAGTAGAGCACAACCATCAATGACTGTACAAGGTTGTTCCAGTGTCTCATGCCTGGCTGACATCAACTTTTGTCAAATTCTATAAGGCCGCCTTTGACATGGGAGTGCTCGTTTCCAGAATCATCAAAGAGTGCTGTTGGGACTGGTGAAAGCTCTTATGGCAAAATGTCCTTGACATTGACCTCTCTTGAACTTGCCTGCAGTCCTATTACTCTGGAGTAGATCAACTTTTCATAGACTTTCGTACCCCAACATTAATTGATATACAATAGGCTTGCGGGTGCACCATGTGAGAGAGAGGGAGGATTGAGGTGTCCTGAAAAGGACTCTCGGTAATCTTTCTTGAGGGTTTGTAGTCCTGAAAAGGACTGTTGGTATATATATATATGGTCTTGAAAAAGACTGTTGGTTATCTTTCTTAGCTTATAGTTCTAAGGAGAACTATAGCGCTTGGAGAGGATGAGTGGCTGGAGGGGCGGGAGTGGCTCGACGTTTCGAACAGGTTGACTATCCGTCGTCAGGAGTGGAAAGATTACCGAGAGTCCTTTACAGGACACCTTAATCCTCCCTCTCTCTCACATGATGCACTCGCAAGCCTACTGTATATCTACATCATCATCTAAGCCGACACTTACAAGCAGCATCTAACATTAATTGACTTCTTCATGGCTGCCATGGTTTGAACTTTCTTGGAAATTGTGTCATAGAATCCACCAGGTAATTTCTTTTGAAACTCATGCATCTGTCGAGTACCGATGTCAACTGCTTTATCCACATTCACTGACGTTGGAGCAATGCTCGTTCAAATAAAGCCTATCAATTGAACAATTATGTGCGCCGTAAAACCACTTCTCACCTATTTGATGAAAAAATAATTCTTTCATAGCCATTTTTGTTTCTTGACATAATGTAGGGTAGGTGTAGGGAATTGGAAACCGTAGGGAATTGGAGACCACCAAGCTTGAACCCATCACTGTCTGTCCGTGTTGGCTCCAATATTGCTATATGTGGCCTTTAACAACACTCTGCATATATCCAATTCATTTCGAAGACTACAATGCCTTCTTTCTCAGAGAAAATTGACTAAGATAAGCAACTTTGATCGTAAAATTTTGCTCTGCTATAAAAATACAATTTTCACTGAATGTTGTGGCTTATGCAGATATTTAGGGGTGGCTCTTAAAAATTAGTTTTAAAAGGAAGTTTATGAAGTGTTTCAACCATCACAGAAAACTTATGGCCATTGTGTGTTGTGAATGGGTGTTGCAATGCCCATTATGAATGGTGTCTGATCAGAAATGTGTGTAGGCAATGGGGGACACCGAGTTCAAGATAGGGGCCTACTTTCCCCCAGTTGTCCATTTCATGTTGAAAGGCACTATCATAAAACATATTAGGTTGTTCGTGTCACCATTCTAATTTGAATGTATTTCATTTTAAGAAGTTGTTTCTATGCTGTGAGTTTGATCAATGTAAAAGTCACATTGCCAGAACATTATTCTGAAAGTATTTAAACATAATTTAAAGCACCTTTATTACTGTACGGGTAAACAAAAAACTATAGAAGTATTTTGGGCCACATTGTTTTAAAATCGTTTCAAAATTGCAGTAAGTTCATTGGCTGCATGTATCTCTTAAAAAGTGTTTCAACTAACTATAACAATCCCATTTTCATTCTAATTGTATTCAAAATGTCTTGATTTGTAACTGTCCCTTATTACCTACACATGTAGGTAATGAGAGACCTTTGATGGTGACGTCATTAATCATTGTTATCTCATTAATCAGTAATACATCATGAACACAATTTTGTTACCAAATAAAGAGAAAAAGTTACTGAAGAGAATACAAAACTTGGTGTAACATTGTTCATGTTTATGTAAATTATGCAAATGTGCTTAAGGGTCTCCAATTCCTCACACCTACCCTATCTAAATTTGGACCAAACAAGATGAAAGATGAATGCAGCACAACTGCAATAGTTGCCCCCCAAAAAGCATTTGATATGATTTCAACGTGACATAGAATTAAGAAATTGGCATTTGGCTGGCACACATATTTTATTCAAATTAATATGTTTATAGAGGGCGCTATTTCAAAATATGCAAATAAGCTGGTCATCTATGGCCATGCAAAATCGCCAAACATTTTTTTAGTGATGGTCCTAGAGAGATACAAACATTTGGCTGCCAAAAATCGTAGAAAAAATCCTTATTGTATATTTATTATTCATTTTTAAAGGAAAATTATGTACTTTGGCGGCCATTTTGTATGACGTCATATATCTTAAATTGCTCAAGGCTGACAGAGTGTCAGCAATTGGATTCTTGAAATAGAAGCTTTAGGCAATCAAAATCCATTGAAAAAAAAACTATAGACCCTAAAACAAGGTTAGCCCAATAATCTGGATTTGGCTGCCGGACTAGTTTAAGGTTTTCTAGATACAATACAGAGCCCGCGGAATGGCAGCGCTCGAGGGGCCTGCAATAATCAATATTTTATCGGCGCTCATGCATGAATGCCTATATGGTGTATTTTAATCAACCGATGGTGAGATTATCATTGTATTTGAGTTTCATACACGAAACCAGTTTCGTAATCAAATCATATATAATGCACATTCATTCAAAATCCTTTATCTGTTTGGAGGATGGATTGTGTTTAACGATACTGATGCGTTCATCCATGAATGCCAATAATTAATTATCCTATTCTGTGGAGGATGAAAAATTTGTTGTCCTCACGTTTTGTATGGAGGATGTAATGCGTTTTAATCAACTGATTATGACTTCATCATTGTGTTTGAATTTCCTAATAATAATTTCAAATCTTTTATTTGTTTGGAGGATGAACTGTGTTTAACGATACTGATGCGTTCATCCGTGAATGCCAATAATTATTTTTCCTATTCTGTGGAGGATGAAACGTTTGTTGTTGTAATGTTGAGGTTGGTATTCATGCAGTGACAATACATTACGGTTTTTTCACTTTTGCTTAGAAGATGAAATTCGTTTTAATCACCTGATTGTTAGATAATCATTGTGATACCAAATTCAAGAATTCGGGACTGACAATATAGTAACAAGAGAGACAACAACGCAGCTCAAACTTGAATTGCACAACTTTTTGAGGAGTTTATATAAAGGGTTATTGAATGCTTTAGAGTATCATTGTACATGTAATTGAACAAATATATGAACAAAATGAGTTATATATATATTCATTTATTTATTTATCACATCACACCACAAGTACTCCACCGAAAAACAGTCCAAGGCTACAATGCCTCAACCTTGGCTCCATAAACAATTGGTCATATCAGCTACGTCCTATAGTCTTCCAATCATATTTTACACACAACACACAAGACGACCAGGCATGTTTAACAACTCATAGTATACTTCTTACACTTACATAGCTAATTATTGAGTGCCTTAGACTATTAATAAATAACAAAATATATGAAGAAAAAAAGAGGAAACTAGAAATGCAATCGTGTCACAACGATGTGCGTGCAATGACGCCGTTTTTCTACGTGTCGAACGAAAGAGCTTCTCTCGGACTATCCAGAGCAATTTGCACGAAGTCTTTAGCTTCTGTAATATTGGAGACAGGTAGGGCGAAAGAAAGGCCTCAATAGTGACCTTGATGGGATGGTAGTGACTATGCCTACGATGTTTGAAAGAAATTGGGATAGGGGAAACAACCTAGAAAGGGCTCGCAAGCACTGCGTGCAAAAACAAATGGGATTAGTTGCATGTTCGTCATTGCAATCAAGATCGTTCTAGGGGTCAAAAGCGTGAACCCGATTTGCCCCATAGACAATGCGTGTAATGCATGGGCGGAAAACGTAGAGGATCTGTATTATGACCGGAGTTAAATTGTTTTTTCTCTCTCTCTTTATGTCTCTTCATGGGCCGTATATGGTATCATTGGAAAGAGATTTTCATGGTCGTTATTGTAAACTACTCTCTTTTTTTCTATGATAATCCTTTCGAAACATGTGATGTAAAATAGATTTAAAGGACAAAATGGCGTCTTAAATGGCCCCCTTGACCAATTTCAAAAATCCGGCCACGAGGTGCCCTGCGTATTGCATCTCGGAATGTCATTGCAAATTTTCAAGGAAAAAAAAGGATGTTTAGGGGGCGAAAAGTAGTCTGAAAAAAATGACGTCATGGCCGATAAGTGTTATAATCGGGCGGAATTCGTATAGTGACCCTTGTTCAAATGCGATTTACTCACAATTTTCTGTGTAAACATATACCATACTTGGTATCATTCGAAAGGGCACTTCATTGCGGTCAGTTTGACACCATTGTCATCTGCACGCGATGTACTGCACGCATTAAAGGCGCTATTACGTAATGCATAGCAAATTCATCATTTTTGGCGATAACTTTGCGCTGACGTTATTAAAATTTCCCAAATTTAGCAGACAGTTGTCACGTATATGGATACATGTGTCTGCCAAGTTTCAACGACGTAGGTATAAAGATCGCCATTTTAGAGCAAGTTGAAGTTATTTCGGAATTTTCTTGAAAATGGCGAATTTGGAGGGCAATTTTCGCAAATTTGGTCAGTGATAGGGTATATAATTTTGTATATGGCTGGAAAGAGCATATCCTCAAGTATCTAAATCCAAAAAAGGGTACGGGTCTGCCAAGCCATAATGGAGATACGGCCACAGAGAGAAAGCCAATTTCCAGAACTTTAGAGGGCGCTATTTATGTTTTGCAAAACCATTGGAGCGTGAAATTTGGGAGGGCTATGTGCATTTATGAGATTAAGATACTGTCAGATTTAAATACAAAACGGAATTTATATGAGAAAGTTATGGCAGTTTTAGATTATTTAGGGGTCAATTTCTCAAGAATTTGAGAGATTTTTGACGGAGTCGGTTTCAGATTTGAATTTTGACTATGAAGATGGCATTTTGAAGGTCAAGTTGTGCGTCGCAGAGGAGAGAACATTTCTTAGACTATCTAAAGGAATTTGTTAGAAGTTTGTAGGATCTAGGATAGTGGAGATAGGAAGGAATGAAGAAAGGCCTTAAAATGGACCAGAAACGGACAAAATGGCGCCAGGATGGTTATGCATGAGTGATTTCGAAAATCGAAAAAGTAGGTGACCTTGATGAGATATCAGAGATGACGCCTGAGAAATTTGAAAGGAAAAGGACTTGAGGAAAGTACCTAACTAGGAATAACAAGCACTGCGTGCAAAACGAATGGGATTTCCGGACGATAAGGATAAGGATAAGGATAAGGATAAGTATATTAATGGGGCAGAATGTGAACGAAAACAAGGCAATGACGAAGGTTCGTCATTGCAAAAATCCCAAGTGAGGTTATATATAGCCTGACTTTTTGTTAGGGTCTGGAAAATGAGGTTCGAGTATGCTACATTCATCTTCAAAGAATATTTGATTTTGTACACTCGCTATTACATTAAACAGTGAATAAATACCAGTAGAGCTGTTCAGGAATATCTCTTGTTCTGAGCCATCCCATCGAATTCTGTCAATCCTTGTCCCAAACGCAAAATAGACCTGGTCCTGTTGGGGGTCATACTCCACAGCTCTGATAGGGTCTGTTGCGTTCGTCTTGATCACTCGGTACTCCAGTTCGAGCAAGTTGAGAGGCTTTCCATCACTGATCTTCATGAATATACTCGTGTAAAGGGCGCGTTCGTGACTAATGAAGATCTTGTTCATTTCTGAAAGCGTATAAACAGGATGTAGGTTAATTTAGCTATGACATACGACTTTTAAAGTTAAAGACTAGTTCTGGTCATGCGATTGCATTGTGAAAGAAACGTTGTGGAATCGATCAGAAAAGATTGATAATCTAGTATATAAATATTGGTGTGTACTGCAAGGTTCTGGAATCATCAAAATGATAAGAAATTTGGCCCGTTACAATCACTGTACACAGAAAGAGGTATATGGGACTACGCGACACGTGCGCGACATCTATCAGGTCCAAATATATATAATAATTTACCAAATATATCAATTAGTAGGCGGTTTCCCGGCAAAATTTGTATCATCACGTATTAGTCCAAGAATATTCTTTCACAAGATTGGTAATAAGAGCTTCCATTTCATTTGTTTTAAAGGGGGCGTTTCCAAAACAAGTCCTTACCTTTAAATGATATGAGCAGTGTAAAATGAATTAATGATGTTGAAGCTCGATATAAATGCATTTGTAAACTGTTTAGATCATAACGAATATAGTGAGCAGTAATTAATAGGTCAACTTATTATACAGTTGGTGGCATAATTACATCGCTTGTTTACGATAAAAAAAAGTAATGAAAATTTAGAGGTAGAATGTCTATTGGATGTTATTTACATATCAATACTATATTGTTGACGTATTTATCACCCTCATCCGAAATGTAAACTGTATTAAACACATGATCATTGTTACTAACTTCATCTTCATCTTAACTACCATACTCATTATCATGATCATGATGATGAGCATCATGTTCAGCATCATTATCATTATTATGATCATCATTATCATTACTAACATCTTAATTGTGTCGAAAATAATATCGCTAGCGATATTATTTTCGATACTATATCCGCAATGAGTAATATATTTAGCATTATCTTAATTGTGATTAAAATCGTTATCATTATCATTAATATCATCATTGTTATCATCATTATAATTACTATTATCAGAGGTGTTGTGGTCCAGTGGATAATCATCATCGCCATCATCGATATCATCACCAGAATCTTCACCATCATTATCATCATCATCATCCCAATAGTTAGTATCGCCCTCATCATCAGGTATAACTGTAATTACTCATTTACCTTTTCCGCATCGGGTTCCCGTAAATCCGTCAGAGCACTGGCACGTAAATCCCTCCAATGTCTCGGTGCATGTTCCTCCATTCTTACACGGATCACTTAGACATGCTAGGGAAGGGGATGAAATAATTTCAATTAATATAAATGAACCATTATTTTGCCAAAAGTTACGAGTTGAATATTTACATCGCATCTACACCCGTCTACGTATATTTTCTTCTTCAAATGAATCACGTCATACTGTTCGAATTATGTTTCCTCTGCGTATGACATCCTATCTCAGAGTGTGACTTCTACTCAACACGTATTCATCATAACTTGTTCATTTGTTCGTTTGTTTGAATTGTTGATTATTATCATCTTTATAATTACCATTAACCATTATTTTATAATAAGTTAACGTGATTAGTATCAGGAGTAGTAGTAGTAGTACACATGTATTAGTAGAAGTATTAGTGGTATTGTTATCATTATGAGCATACTTATTATTATCATTTTTTAATTATCATTATTATTATTATCTTTTATAATAATTATTATCATAGTTACTTTTTGATAAAAAAACAAACAAACAATAATATTATTTTCATTATTATTATCAATAATAGTATTATCATTATTACAACTGATCCTGCTGCTACTACTACTACTACTACTACTACTACTACCACTACTACTACTACTACTACTTCTACTACTTCTACTGTGATCCTTATAATACATTGTCATCTACATTGGTATTTCCGGCGTGAACCTAATCCATTATTAGTCTTCATAATAATACATAATCAAAATCTAATCGAGCTTCTTACCTGGTATCATGCATGAAAAGGTATATATGTCATCAGTAACCAGATTATTTCGTGGCAAGGGGTTAATTTTCTTGTAGACTGTTGGGATCTCGTCTCCATTGGATAGCCTTATTGGTCGACATGGGATGATCACATCAGAAAGTCCCTTTAAACCTTGGTGAGAGGGTATTGGTGAAGTGAATGAGGCACAGAAGCCTGTGAAGAAGGAGAAGAGGAGAATTTCGCTAGAGCTTCGCAAATACAAATATTTTTAATGACGATGATGGTGATCATCATCATAATTACTACCATCATCATTACCACCACCATTATAATCATCTCCATCAAAACTAACATCACCATCATCGTCATCATCATCATCATCATTAAACACTATCGCAACTATAGAAATCATGTTCGGATTTTCGAAAAAATGAAATACATGGCCATTAAAAGTGCCTAAGGTTGGAGTTTCGAAAGTAGTTGCGATCGATTTATTATTATCGCCATCACCATCAGCATCATCATCATCAAATAATCATCTTCACCATCATCATCAAATAATCCTCATCACCATCATTACCACAATCGTCATCATTACTAAATTACCATCATCGCCGTCCACATCATAATCATCCCCATCATCATCATCATCATCATCATGATTATCATCACCATTATTCACCTTATTTCATCATCACTATCATCATCATCAGCAACATCACAATCATCATCCTCATCATTATCATCACCACCATCATCATCACCGCCACCATCATCATCATCATCATCACCACCACCACCATCATCATCATCATCATCACTATCATCTTCACCATCTTCAAAATCAGTATCAGCAATGTACAGTAGGCCGCCATCACCATAACCATGTGTATACCCATGGGTCCCCTCAAAGGCATTGGGTGAAATTTGTTATACTATTTCATTGTGTTATTGACCCACTCCTGTTTAACAACGATACTCTTTCTGACAAGAAAAAAAACTAAAACATATTCGGATGGATAATATATTAATAACGCATAACTAGTCAAGAATATCGAAATAGATTTTGAGAACAGTTTCAACGATAGATGGTATAAATTAAACTTGAAAGGTAGAATTGGTACAGGGATATTTAAAATGAAAACGCTGACAAAATAAAACAATTTTCGTAATAACCATACTTTCATGTAGAAAAATAATTATGGGCCCGCATTGATTTTCAAAGAATAATTGTCATCATTATTTGTCAGACTATTACAAGAGAAAATAACAAAACATACCTCTAAGGATGGGCGAAAAGCCTACCAGGCAGAGGACTGTTAACGAGAATCCTGCCTGTATCATAATGAAAACGACAATTTATGATGACAATGATAACGACTACTACTACAACTACTACATGTCGTGGTCGAGAGGATACGTCACCGGATTGTCGATCACAAGGTCCGCGATTTGAGTCCCGCCGCGGCACTAATGTCCTTTGTCAAGACGTTGATCTACTTTTGCCTCACACAACCCAGGTCAACCTGCGGCAAGGAATTAATTCCTTGAAATGCTAGAGCGCCGTAATGGCAGCCGTGCTAAAGCCACAGTTTTAATCGGGAGCGCCATGAGTATAAAGTCTGACAGATATGAGCGCTATACAAGAACCTTACTACAACAACTAGTACTACTACTGTTACTACTGCTTATTCTGCTAAAACTGGTACCATGACAACAACAACTGCTACTACTACTGCTACTACTACTACACTACTACTACTACTACTACTACTACTACTACCAATTCTACTACTATTACTACTACTACTACTACTACTACTACAACTACTATCACTTCTACTACTACTACTACCATGGGCGTCAATCCTTACGTAATACCTATTGTTCAGGGGGGGTGGATGAATAGATCACCCCCCTGAACAATAGGTATCAATGACAGATTTACGCCCATGACTACTACTACTACTACTACTACTACTACTACTGCTACTAATGATACTTCAACAACAACAACTACTACTACTACTACTACTACTACTACGACTATGTGCCTGATAAGCAGGCCTTCCTTTAGTAAGTTTGGTGGTTTTGTCAACTATGTCCCCATAAGTAAACAAAAACTATAGAATAATTAAAGGAACCTGACCATAAATAATTTTATTACTTTAGGAAACTGATCGCGGAACGACAATCGCCGGGGCGTCTCCTGTTAAAACGGCAAAATTTTGATTTGATTTGTTCTATTTTCTAAGGATATTGGCAAGTTTTCAATAACCCTTAAATGAACTTCTTTTAAAGACATGTATACAATCTTTGTTCTGAAAATATATAAAGAGATAGAGAGAGAGAGAGAGAGAGAGAGAGAGAGAGAGAGGTGGGAGAGCAAAGTTTAAAGATTAAATGTCATGCAATCACAAATAAGTTTTAGAAAACGGAACGAGCAATTTCTTACATTTGGGATCCATACAACAATTAAAAGAAAACACGAATAATTGTGATTAGATTTATAATAAAGGTGTACACTTTTACAAACAATTGACTGAAATTAAAACAAGCAGGCAAGCAATCAAGCAAAAACACACACAATAAATAAAGTTAATTTAAAAGCTCCCATTCTCTTCTTTCAAATGAGACCATAGTTACGATGAAAGGATATCCAGGGAGAAGAATAACGCATGACTGAGCAGGCAACACAATTTCCAATTTTGTAAGGTGCACTGACATTTTAATCAAGGAAATTAAAGGATGCAGCTGAACAATGTCAACGTGAATTGATTACGAATTGTGCTTGCTCAGTCATCATGGTCAAGTGGCCCTTCTATCATGGTTATAGCGTCAAATAAAGGATGACTTAAATTCAACTTTTAGATGCTGCGTAATGTCAATATTCAATAATCAATTAGATATCCTAAATCATTTTAAACATCATAATGAACCACACATGCAGTCATCCCCATATTTCAGAGCATTGGGTTTATGACATGGCTGCTTTGAACTATCCTAAATCCGTCATGCGTGATATTGAAAATGCTTTGTTTTTATGTCATACGAAAGAACAAACAATGAGATAACCAATGATGTATACATGAATGAAAAACTAATTTGGAAATCTCGAATAATTAACCAATAAACCGCACTTTTCCTTTTCCTTTTTCAGGGGCACCCTAGCCGTTTATTGTATTTCTAAAAGACTTGTCTGTGTGTAGTTAGGGAGTTGGGCTTTTCTCGAAGGCCAACAGCACCGATATTTCTGCAAATTTATGCGAGGTCTCCTCAGCTTTTGAAGCTTATATTTTGGTAGTCCATGTCTTCAAATTTCATATAAGTCACATTTGACGCAATGTCAAAGTCTTACCAGGGGAATTCGAGCCATTCTCAAGAACTTTGTTTCCCCGTTTAACTTATCCTATGGAAACGTTAATGTTTACACAATAATAAAATTGCAAGCCGACACTTACAAGCAGCATGAAATAAAATTGTGGATTTACGAAAGTACCTTCTACTGTAATTGTGTTGTTTAACTAAGGTCTTTGTCAGCACTAATCATGTAAAAGCTGAAATGGCGTTCTAATAAGAAGGAGAGAGTATGACAGTTAAAAGAATTATACACACATCTGCACTGTACCTCAACAGTACGACAATACACCTGATGGTGGCTTGTACCACAACTGAAGAAGAAGAAGATAAACTAAATCGCATTCAATGACGGATGCTACTATAGTAGTCATTGTATTGAAAAGAAAGACAAAGAAGTAAAATTAGATCCGGATTTCATTGCAGAAATGTTTTATCATTATTATGATTTCGTTGATGAAATATAACCACATGGAAATCTCTAGTTCTCTTCTTTCATTTGAGGTACTACTTATCATTCATTATTCACGCATTATGTAAATTAAATCAATGAAAACTGGACCTACCACAATTTTATTTCCACGCACAAATTGCAACTTTGAGAGCGTTTTTAGGGTAGTAAACGTAAGTATTTTGAAGAAAATAAAATACAAATTCAAATTTTTTTCTTTCAAAGTTGTGCCTCAAAAGAAAGAGCAGAAACAGAACTTTGCATACATGCTTATATTTCATCGAGATTATTATTAAGGATACACAAATTCTGCAATGAAATCCGGTTTCTTTTTGCTCTGAATTAAATAATCTAATAAAAACAAACACAGAAAAAACCTCTTAAGTCATAAAACATAGTTCATAATTCAAAGATAGAATTAATTGCATTTGCGGTCGATAAACTATGACCATCGTTCCACCATTCTATCAATTCTCGTCTTCCCTCTCTTTCTATACCTCCCTCCTACCCCACCATCCGTCTCTCTCTCCCTCTCTTTCACTCACTTCCTTTTTTTTCTCTCTCTCTAGCCAGTGGATAGTTGGCAAATATATCGATAATTTGGTTGTAGACATTTGGTTTAATTCAAAGTTAAAAGTATTAATTCCCTTTTGGCAATGAAATAACGAAAATGGTGGTTTATGAAGAAATACATTTTCCTCAAAATCATTTTTTCATGTTTCAAAGGGAGAGGGGGACTAATTTTTCTTCCTTCTTTCATAAAAATAAAAATGAAATGAAAAAAAAAATATTAAAGTGATATCATCAAAACACAAGATTGGCCTAGACATTTTTGAACATGTTTTGAATAAATTATCTTCTAAGTATGAAGATATTCATCATCTCAAATAGATGTTATGTCATGATAGCAACATTGACGTACTTCATGTTGAAGTATGTTGATAAGTGTTTCAGACCCTCGGACTTCCATTCTAAAAGTCCCAAAGTATGAAGAAATTCATGAAAGTGATTGCTAGATTTATAAAATGTTATTGTACCAGTGCCAGATGCAGGATTCTTGAGCATGGGTGAGGTGACAAGCAAATATAAAAACAGACACAAAACAGAAGAAAAAAAATGTTCATCATGCTTTTTGGTGAGACGTTTTGGCTTCAATCTTCTCTGGAAAATTAGACTCCTTTTTTTCTAACGCTGTAACCCTACCGTACTTGTTAACCAAAATGAAATTTAATTTATCAAGGAAAGTGATGTATACTATTACCTGTATAAGTAGTACAATAAATCAGTGTATTTAATATCTTTAGTGCAGTACCCGGATGACTGATCAATATTGCTTTCTTATTGCTCAGTCATCCGGGAACTTCAACTATCGATTTCAAAATCACACGAAAACAAACCCATATTTACCGAGGTAAGTCAAATTTTGCTAGTCATCCTGAAATAGATAATAATAATAATAACATTATATAGCTTTTTTTTCGTGTGATACAAAAATATATTGCTGTCGCTATGACAACATTGGAATCGTATTCGACTCGTCCAATATTGTCATAGCTCTAGCAATAAAGTTCTCATGTCACACTCGAAGCCATCCAATATTATATAAGTATTCCATGTTTCACTAGAAGAAGATTCCTCAGCTCTCCTTCCTATTTCTGTGTCTCTTCTCGTCACCCCTGGGGCGGGTGGATTTTGTCCCTGTTGATACAATCCATATACATGTATACATCACTTTATCCCTATATTTCTCCATCTCTTTGTCCATGTACATGTAATATTTTATCCCCCCCCCCCCCGCACCCCCTCCCAATGCTGCTGAACTTACCGAACTCCTTGTGCTGTGGACTAATGGAGTCATCACTGCTGATGAATCGAGATTAAAACCAGCAAGCAAAACATGAATTGAATATGAGATATCAGTTATCTTTCTTTCTCTCCAAGCTGAGGCATTTAGGAAGTAGCTCCGTATAGTAGCCCAGTCACAGCTCGATAACTGTAGCTATGATTATGGGTTATATAATGTACACGGTGCAAGAAAGGTGGGCATTTCTGCCCTGCATGTGATGGTCATGATCCGTGCGCTTACCAGGTGCGTCATTGTTGATTGTTAGCACTTTTTTGGAGAGAGAGAGAGAGGAAATAAAAAGCGGGCGAGAGAGAGAGAGAGAGGGGGGGGGGGGGGGGTGTGGGGGAGAATTCCACCTCTAAGATAAGCCATTTGTATCAATTAATATGGAAAGGTAGTGACAATGGTAGCTTGCTTTTAAACACACCAATGACGCTCGTTCTACCCAAGTAACGATAATTTCAAATTACCTTAAAAGATCATAATATTTTGACCCGACCCCCAACATAAACAAATCCTATATGTGGGCATGCCTTGAACCACAATGGATGGCCCTACAGAGGAATTTTTCCTGCTGGGGACCGGGTGAAAATGCATTGAATTATTGATAATTAATTGCATTTTTTTAAATATTTGTATTTGTTGGGGTGGCAACGTACCCTAGCCCCCGCTGCGTACAGTCATGATTCAGTGGCTAAGCAATGGCCTCGTTACTGTGAGGCCCCAGAATAAAAACCGTGTCGATCAGCTATATTAGTGCCCTTTTGTGAGGCATTAATCCTCGTTATTGTCAGTTATGACTTAAGGACGTAGGTCCATTAGTTGATTAGCATAATAGCACACACATGCTTTGGCAGTCACGCAAAACAAACACTCGCAAATCATTATTCAATAAAAACTGAGAATGTATACTATTATTTAGATCTATTAGGAATAAATCCTTGTCAAAATCATTCCATAAATTGGGGTAAAAATAATTATTCCACCTTTATGACCAACAGTGTATGTATAAATAATTTCAAACGATCATATAATATTTTATCTTTCATATTGTTTGCTGATGACTCTAATATTTTTCTCTCATGTCATGACCCACGAAACTCTCCTAAATACAATAAACTCGGAATTAGTTTTGGTTCAAAGTTGGATACAAGCCAGTAAACTATAATTGAATATTAAAGAGACGAATTATATGATATTTAGCAACACTATTGATCATCTTCCTGGTCCTATTCAAATAAATGGTATCGAACTAGAATGTGTTCAAAGTACAAAATTCCTTGGAATTAATGTTGATCGCAAATTGACATGGAAAGTGCATATTAATTATTTATGCAAGTTATTATCAAGAAACATTGGTGTCATAAATCATGTTAAAAATACATTTCCTTTACCGGTTTTATCATCACTGTATACAACCCTTATTTTGCCTTACCTAAATTATGGGATTATAGCATGGGGAAATCCTTGTAAGACTTTAATTGATGGAATATTAATTTTGCAGAAGCATGCATTAAGAATAATTCATAATATCTTCTTTCGTTCCCGCACTAACCACTTCAAGACAAAATTCTAAAAATTAATGATTCGTATTCTTGAACCGTCGGTATCTTTGTGTTCCAACTAATTAATAACGAGTTACCTCTAACGATTTCCTCCATTTTCTAGAGCTTTTGCAATTTTTCATTTCCCCTTTTTTGTATTTTTCTTTCTTTTTGCCTCCTACTATTTTCCTCCATTTTTCCTTTTTTAAATATTTTTTCCTCCCAAAAATCTGTAATTTCTCAGCTACATATTTTTTTCTTCTATTTATTGATTTTCTAAGCATACTTTGTTCATGTTATATTTTAAAATAGCATCTGTGGACCTAACACTTCAACAAGCTCTGCTTCCAGTTAGTTCCTCGTTTCTCGTGCTTTTTTCTATTATATTTGTCTTTTCATTGCATATTTTTGTAATATAATTATTCATTGTATTATGTTTTGCATGAGAAATAAAGTCATTTGAATCTTTTAATCTTGAATCAATCATTATCCTTGTCATTATTATTATTATTATCATTATTATTACATTAATATCTTAAGGTTTCCTCAATCAATATAGCAATTTTTGTTTTGTTACCATACCAGGTATAACGAATTTGATGAAATAATAAAAATAAATTCGAGACACAATGACGTGCCATTGCGATCACAACTAACTGATCTGTTCTTTTTCAGTGATTTGTATAAATAAATATTTTTTATCACTTCTTATCAAGTAACCTATCCCGTCTTCTCATTTGCCTTATTAAATTTCGGCTCCTTCGTTGTACATGTATTATCTCTATCTATCTTGCTATTTCGCTCTCTCTCTCTCTTAATCCCAAATACTAATCTTTATGCACCTCAAATGTTCAATTATTTTAATTAGCTTATACAAATTGACAGACGTATTTCATTAACATATCAACTGTCTTGATATGCAAAAATATAATCAACATGAAATCTTATAAATAAAAATTACCTCAACATCATTAACGCAAATTCTTAAGAAAAGGAAAGCATTTACGCAAGTAATAAATGTAGGCCTAATTCAAACAGTTGGGTATGATATGGAGCATATTACCTTAACAGCACTGTAGGCTTAACCAAATATGGCTCTTTTGTTAACATGTAAATGAGTGGCATCTGCGTGCAACAAAGGACTTGCGCGTATTCGCTGAATTCACTGTTATACGATACATAGGAATATACACTTAACGTCACATGAAACGAAACAAATTATATCTGAAAGAGTCCTAAGTCAAATATATAATGTAGACTTACATTTATAAACTCATGCAATATTATGAAAATGTGTGCCCCGATTATACGCACATTATTTTTCCGACATCAAAAATACAATTGTACAGAATAATTGACATACATTCAATTGTAAAAAAACCTACATGATATCGAATAATACATTTACAACAGAAAATCATCATAACGTGTGTAGACACTTGCACAAAAATGCTAATCCGGCGAGATCGAAACTTTACTACAGAGATGCATCAAGATACGGTCCGTACCCTGAAGGGATGTGCATCTTCAACAGATGGATATGGTATAGAACACAGAGTATTAACATTCAATACTTCACTTAAACATGTGCAGCATTTACATTACTGTACCCACATTTACTGTAACATCAAATTCACGATGAAAATTCAAAATAATAGTTTTGTGCAGACATTTGTAATCAGTGAATTCTATATTCAGAATCAATCAAATATGCAGTGCCCTGGACCGAAATTCGTTATACATGTAGTTGGATATGATATAATGGAAACGTAACGAGCAAATGTGCAGACTTATGCACATAACGTCCCTATTTTCACGAAGTGACGGTAGTGAGGAAAATCGTAACGCAAAGTGAATGCAATTTTTTTTCACTACCGTCACTTCGTGAAAACAGCGACGATAAATCCAATGTCAGTATGATAATACATAAAATATATATCCAATTGACATTCACCATTATAATGTGCAGACTTATGCACAAAAATACAGTCTCAGTATAATATCATATCATATATATGTATATATATATATATATGCAATGGACATTACCATTATAATGTTTAGATTTATGAATACAAAGCCAAGGTCAGTATGATGTAATTTGAAATATATATGCAATAGAAATTCACCATTACGATACGCAGACTTATAAACAAATATCTACATTAATTTGATATTTGAACATTCATATGTAATAGCATTCACCATTACGATTCTGCATACTCATGCACAAAAATCCAATCTCAGTACGTTATCATATGAAATATACAAGCACATATATATGCAATTGGCATTCACCGTTTTGATGTACATATTTATGCAGAAAACTCTAATCTCAGTACGATATCATATGGAATATATACACTTACGCATAGGACATTAAACACTATAATGCGCAGACAAATGTACACGAATCCGAGCTCAGTATAATTTATATAAAATATATATGCAAAGGACATTCACTATTACCATTTAAAGATTTATGCACAAAAGTCCAAGCTCAGTATAATATCATATGCTATATATACAATGGACAATTACCCTTAAAATGTTTAGATTTATAAATATAATTCCAAGGTCAGTATGTTGTCATTCGAAATATATATGCAATAGAAATTCCCCATTACGATACGCAGACTTATGAACAAATATCCAAATCAGTTTGATATATGAAACAATTATATGTAATGGGCAATCACGATCTTCAGACTCGTGCACAAAAATCCAATCTCAATATGTTATTATATGAAATATACAAGTACATGTATATGCGATTGGCATTCACCGTTTTGATGTGCTGCTGCTATGGCAGGCAGCCAGTGAAAACGAATTCGTGTAATCAAATTATGGAAATGCAAGCATTACTTTAAACAAACATAACTTTGTTATTCCTGGCTCATTTTTCCTTATTGAGGTGCCATATGAAAGGGCAGAAAATGATCTTTCTAGAAATGTGATTTTCTCCTTGAAATTAAGATACCGCACTAAAAATTACTTGGGGGTACCCTCTCTTCAAATTGTTTTAATCACTCATGCGTAAAATATGCATCATATGAGTTGCATAAACTGAAAGAGGAGGATCTAAGCTTGACAAATATATGACATTTATTAATCATAGTTGTGATTAAGTTATGATAAAACATCAATAATTCTTGGTTTCGTTTTTTCTTGGACGCACTGTGTATGAAATATATATGCAATGGACATTCACCATTATAATGTGCAGACTTATGAACAAAAATCCAATCTCAGGATGATATCATATAAAATAAACACACGTATGCATATGACATTAAACACCATAGTGTGCAGACTTAAACGTTAAAATCTAATCTCATTATATCATTAAAAATATATATAAATGTATAGAAAATACATCACCATAACCTGCAGACTAATGCACAAACACACAATCTCAGTGTGATATCATATGAAATATATATATACATTGTAAATAAAACATTGTAATGTGCAGACGTTTGAACAAAATCCAATCTCAGTGTGATATCATATGCAATACATATATGCATTAAACATTCACCTTTACAAGTTGCAAACTTAGAAACACAAAAGCTCATTATGGTATCATATGAAATATAAATACAATGGACATTCATCATTATAATGTGCAGACTCTGAACAAAAATCCAATTTCAGTATGATAGTATATGGAACATATATGCATTGGAAGTTCACTACTAAAGTGCAACTTCTTTATTCCCAAAAATACAAACTCAGTATGATATAATATGATATACATATGCAATGGAAATTCACCATTATAGTGTGCATACTTATGCACAAAAGTCCAATCTCAGTATAATATCGTATGAAATATATGCAATGGACATTCACCATTATAATGTGCAGACCAATCTCAGTATAATTTCATATGATATGTATATGGATTGGACATGAAACATTATGATGTGCAGACTTATGCACCAAAATCTAATTTCAGTATGCTACCATATGAAAATTACATGTACATGTAATTGCGATTCACATTTACCGTTTTGATGTGCAGACATAAGCAAAAAACTCTAATCTCAGTATGATATCATATGAAATATATATTCATTGGACATTTAACATTTTAAATTGCAGACTTATGTACAAAACTATAAACTCATCATCGAGATATGATATTATACGACATGTAAATATAATAGATATTCAACATGTGCAGACTTATGCATGAAACTCAAAATTATGGTATGACGTCATACGAGATCTCAATACACTAGACGATTACCATGTGCAGACTTTGCACAAAAATCCAATCTCAGTATGATATAATATATAATTCATAATACTATAACCATTATGATGTACGGACTAATGCAGGAATATCTTAACTCAACACTGAGATATGATATTAAATGAAATCTAAATACACTGGACATTCAACATGTGCAGCATTATCCGCAAAATATCCAAACTCAACACTGAGATATGATATTATATGACATGTAAATACACTAGAAATCTAACATGTGCAGACTTATGCACAATAATCCATTGTCAGTATGATATCGTATACAACATATACATATATATAAACATTGAACATTCACCATTATGATGTTCAGACTTATGCACAAAAATCCAATCCCTGTATGATATCATATAAAGCACATTGGAAATTCACCGTTATGATGTGCAGACTTATTCACAAATAGCTAATAAACTCAACATTGAGATGTTGAATGTATATTACACGAGACCCAACCACATTGGACATTCAACATGTGCAGACTTATTCACCAAAATATAAATTGGATGTCACGATATGATGTAGTAAGTTATCCAAATACATGTATAATATTCATTCTTCATATGATCGTCTCATGTTTTGTTGAGTAATCTGATATGTGTATTACCAGGAGTGGTATTGTATGCCTACTTTGTTTCACGGAAGTTAAAGATATTGGATATACGAGAGAAACCGAGCTACTTGGTAGTTTTAAACATTATATGTGCAATTTATTTTTTATTCTGCCTCTGCATTTCAGCCCCTTATTAATAATAATGACAATAATTGTGATTTATATAGCGTGTAATAATCATCGAAGACAATCCTCTATGCACTATACATTATTGCATTCATACAATTTACATTATCACATACAAATTACATATTAGGCCTTTATTATTACATACAAATTATAGATAATTGAATTATTACATACAAACTACAAATTAAATTACATCAAATGATATTCCACTACAACAAATAATAATTACTTTGAAAATATATTTTTTTTGACAGCAGGCATTGCAAATGAGTTAATTTTTCGTTTATATTTCTCTATTCTCTACACAGTCTCTTATACTGTTCATCGTGCACTCGAAATGATTGAGTTTACAATCAATGGTAATAACCGTGCTGATAATGAACATGTAAAAAGGATTAGTGTATAGTGTATATTATCTGTATTTCATGTTACATCGTATTCAACATAACGCCTTTCAATTGGTTTCACTTAAAAATCGAAATACATATGAATATATTATACACTTTGGTAAAAATGTTTTCCTAACTTGATTTGATTTGATTTATTTACCAACAGCAATACATTTCATACATTTTATACAATAATTACATATACAGGAAGAGAAACTATCGGTTGGTAAAAGGGGCCAGATAATAGCACATGTGCTAGTCGAGCCTAATAGTCCGTGGGCCAGAGGGGGCTACCGTGCACCCCCCCCCCCTATGATCCTACTTTTTGGGTGTCATTTTGTTCATTGGGATCCATAATATCAGAAAAAAGACGTTCCCAAGAAAAAACTCATTTGGACACTGTTTTTTGGCTCCTTATTTGAAGATATGTAAAAATGTCAGTTTTTCGTGTTTTGCACACTTTCTTAGGGTTTGTGAAATATGTGCTTACATTTTACCCCGTTTCTCAGCAGATATAACTCTAATCTCCACTAAATTTATAAACAATCTTCGTAAACTATACAACAATAGGTAGACAAAATTATTTTATTTTATTTTATTGTCTTCAATTATTAATGACGTCATAAATTTGCATATATTTTTATATGCAAATTTCGGTCTCAAAACCTGTCAAAATCACCTGAAAGTTGTATTTTGTCTGCTATTATCATGAAATAAGTTTTCAAACCCCCTAATTTGGTGTACAATTATTCATTGATATGTTATCTGATGTTTCCTGCAACAAAAATTCAGTCAACTCATGTAGACATTGTTTTTTTTCTTCATTATTTTGTATGTAAACATATCAGTTTTCCTTGTATTATACATTTTCTTAGGGTTTTTTTAATTATGTGCTTACACTTCACCCTGTTTCTCAGCAGATATAAATCTAACCTCCATCAAATTAATAAACAATCTTTGTAAATCATACAAAAACAGGTAGACAAACTTATTTTAATTTATTTTATTGTCTTCAATTATTAATGACGTCATAAATTTGCATATATTCAATATGCAAATTTCTGTCTCAAAACCTGTCAAAATCACCTAAAAGTTGTATTTTGTCTGCTATTTATATCATGAAATAAGTTTTCTAGCCCCCCTAATTTGGTGTAATATTATTCATTGATATGTTATCTGATGTTTCCCGCAAAAAAAAATCAGTATCAGTCAACTCGTATGCGCATCCCCCCCCCCCCCCCCCTTCCCCCGCCTATTACAACTAGTACATTCTGTATATTTTTAATGTACATTTAATCCAGGTTAAATAGCAACTCCTCTGGTACAGTCCACGAATCACCAAGTCCTGTCAGAGGTTTGACAAATTTGTTGCGTTGCTGCAACAGTTTGATTGGCTTGACTTTGCCGGTTCCTTTAAAGGCGCTTGTGGAGTCACAGTCTGAGAAAGCATGCAGTCCAAGGAGTGCTTAGTGACATCTTTGAGCCGCAGCTTGTTGCCTCTCCCTGTATGGAAGAGTAATGTAATGTCTGAAGTGATATGAGCGTAATGAAGCAATATAAAAATATATCGCTGTTTGGGCTTTTGATCTGCACATGATCACAAACTTGCTCCTTTACCGTATTGGCAGTAAAGGATCACGCGTGAATCTGTTTCTTCTTGGATTGAGTTGAGAGATGGAATCTCAGAACACAGTGTCTCTCTCCCATTCTGAGAAGTGAGCAGTTGGGCTTCTCCTTCTTTGATGAATATCATCTTTTCCCATACAGCCTCTTAGCCCTGCTCTTAGCCACGTCGTGCTTACTCCAGACATCCAGAAGAATTTGAAAAGTTGTTTCTTATTCTCATCATTCGTTAGGAACTGCTTCCAGTCAGATGGTGTTTTGGTCTTGCCTCCTTTAATCATCATTCTCTGCACACCCACGCCGTGTCCGTTCATTTGACTTTCAAGAGTCTGGCTTGTACATGTCTGTGCTGAAGATGACATCGCATTTGGACAACACTCCATTGTGAATTTTGATGCAAATATCGTATGCAGGCATCTCTTTTAGTTAGTAGAAAGCAGCATTACCATCTTCCACTACTAAGGAATTGCCAGTGGTTGGAGGTTGCGAGTTCTCTACATCCTTCTGGAGATAATGTAGGCCCTTAAAATAATGTATCTGTCTTAGCACACTGTGAAAAGGTTGGGCAATATTTTCCAACACTTTGCCAATAGTCAACCCAACCATCTATTGGGAAATATTTTCGTATTTTGCCCAACAGTTGGTCAAGATTTTCCCAACAAGTGGGCTACCATAGTCGGGCAGTTGAAGGGTCATATCTTTGCCCAAATTTTGGTCAAAATACGAAACAATTATGCACGTGTGAAGTAGGGTACTTATGTTTACCAATACCACTGGGCAAAATATTGCCCAATAGATGGTTGGGTTGACTATTGGCACAACGTTGGGCAAAGTGTTGAAAAAATATTGCCCAACCTTTTCACAGTGCAAAGAAGTTGTTCTAATGTTCCAATTGAGTAGAGAACAGGGATCAAAGAATTCCCATAGATCAAGTTGGCTGCCTGAACTTTGTGCCTTTACCATCTGCTGGATAGCAATGTCCACTTGTTGCTTGTACTATATATTACTTTTCGTTGGGATGTTTTAAGCTTGAATTTCTCTTTTGTCTCTGCTATGGTTTAGGCTTCAGTTTCTTGATGAGGTCAGAGAACGATGTCTTTTTTTCCAATCGCTCTTTGATGAACAAAATTCTCTTTCTGGTCTTTCCCTGTGGTATTTGCATGCATGACATCTTTCTCAACCTCAGCTGGAACGTGGGCACCGGAAGAAAAAACATTCAATCCATTCTTGTCATCAACATCAACATGATTGAGGAAGCTTTTTACATCATCTATGCCCTTTTTTAAATACACATCCCTCACTTTTCCTCATCTGAGTTGGTTGTTGATGTCTGTCTTCATTTCCACGGTGAGCATCAAACGTCATAATTATCTGCATATGTTTGAGCCCACCTCTGATATACACTGTAGTTCTCAATAATGCCAGAGACACCGACACCACTACCACCCCCACCGCGAGATTTGCCATGCTTCAGGATTATCTCCTCAATTGTCTTGTCGACAGCACATCGGTTCCCTGGAATGAGCGACCTAGCAACACTTATTGCACCTCTTTTGAGCAATGTCATGGCACCAGGATGTGAATCTTTAATGTTTACCAAGAATACATCAAGGTAGGTCAGATATCGGGAGTAATTGTGACCAGGTCAGGCATAAGGAACAGGCAGTGCAAGTACAATGGACAGTCATTTTCTTTCACAGACCTGATCAATGAAAGATCAATCCAAACGCGATCAACATACGACATCAAAAATTGTGCCGTCTTCCCAAGAGATCCTCTTCGAACATCAGCTTTGAAGGTATGACTATATTAACGCCTTCAGATCTGCATTAGCCACAACCTCAGCAAGCCTCTCCTTTGTTGGTGATCGAATTAGCTCTTGGAAGATATTCTTTGATTCTTCAGCTATACCAACAAGTGCATCATCTTTTCCAGTCATTGACAGGAACTCATAAAAAAGGAGCCTTTCTAAGCACTCCACCATTGTCTTGTGACAATGCAGACTCCTGTCGCAGTTCTTCCCTGTTATGACGTCTTTCATAGACCCAGAAGACATGAGACCAACTTCCAAGAGGATATCTTCAAGTCCGGATCCTTCCATTTTCTTTCCAATCATCTTGGAGTATGCACAAATCAAATGGAGAGTGCCAATCAACACAATGTGTTTCTTGACTCCAAATGAGAGGATATGCCTTCATGCACACGCCTAAGTCAAATGTTGTTATGACATAGTCTTGGCCAACCTTGCGGCTTGCTTCTTCTGCAGCTCTCGGGCACTCTTGGATTGTATCGAATTCTGTTATGGGATATTTTATAACAGGATAGTAATCTATGGTCGTCACATTTGAAGGCACCTCCCATGTTACTGAGACAAATCCAGCCCAACTTGGAAGCTCTTTACCTGTCTCTCCACTACTTTTTCGGGCAAGCATCCACGCCATATCATTTCTGGCACATTGTTTGAATGCTTTATATCGGTTGACATAGCAAGGTGGAAGAGGACCTTCATGTTCAATAGCCAAGGAACGTTCTTTGGTTCATGTACGTGCTTCTGAGGGTACTGTGCTATTTGAAGATTCAACTGTCTCATTGTTAGAAATCTCCTGCAGCATAATCCCATGGGCTGTGTGGACAGAGCCAGAACCACTTAAGCTTGAAATGTATTGGTTGAAATCGGCAACGTCTGAATGGAAGACTGATGGCTCCACGGGATGGCGGACAACCTGTCTAGATAGAATACCGAAAGTCTACTGTAGCGCTTGTGCTATGGCAGATTCAAGCTCAAGTGAAAATGAATAGCTTTCTGAAAGAACAAGGCGATTCATGAATGTGATCAATTGAGAACTGCGTAAGAGATGTCTCAAAGTCATCCATACCAGAATATGCTTAGACATTTTCCACTTTCCATTTGTGGCTGCCCTACATATATCTTGCCCAAGAGATATGACAAGACTAGTCACTCTTTGTGATGGTCGAGATGGATTTCCACTCAACAAATGGTTCAGAAACTTCTCTAGCTCAGTGGGAATCTGGTCATCTATACAGGCAATGGCTTCAGCGGTTGAGGGCCAGGGGCGGTATTCTGAACCCTGTGTTATCTCTAATATTGTTGTATCTTTGAAGATAAGATAAAGTTGGTATTCTGAACATTGTTGTAACTTTTGTGTTATCTTTTGTTGTATCTTTTCTCTCATCTTATTGGCCGCGCCTGCGCTCATACTTTGGTGCGCTTGTAATTGTGAGTATTTTTAATAAAGTGGCATTTAATCCTCATTTGCATATGCGCACGGGAGATAATATGTCGAGATAATTGGTATTCTGAAAGTTGTTGTATCTTTTATCTTATCTTATCTTGCATGGTATTTACAACAATATTTACAACAGGTAGTGGGTTGTTGTATCTTTCGTGGTGATATAATGGCGGCAATATTTTTTGCCCAGAACCAACTTCGTGCCAATAGACGAGTTAGAAGAAGATTGTGTGTTGACCGGAAACATCACAGATGAGAACTTTCTAATATATTACATGCTAGGATATGACAATTTTAATGCTCTCATCTTAACCAATATAGTGAAAGCGTGGTTTGTCATCATGATCCACATTCAACAGCGCATAATGATGACGCGCGTAATAAGTGCTCAAATAACTAATTACGCCCAAGATTAGTATGCGCTAGGCGCATCTTCAGATATGGCATACAGTATTCCTATTGGTTGACCTACTTATCATGCTTATATAAAACAGATTTTGATTGGTAGGGTCCATACAAATGGGCGTGTCAACAGTGGTCAAAGATAAGATAGAGGCGGTCCTTCAAGAGATAACACAGGGATAAAATGATGTTCAGAATACCAACTTACAACAATATTAGCGCTGTGTTATCTCTGGAAGATACAACAAAAGATAACACAAAACTTACAACAATGTTCAGAATACCACCCCTGGTATTTCATCATCTACAATTTAATCTACATATGTTGGCAAATGCTTTCTTGTGGGCTACTTTCATTGTTCTATGTTTAGCTACTTCATCGTACTTGTCACTTCTTCATTAATCTGGTTCTTAGTTCGCCACATATTTCTTCCGACAGTTATTGTGATATCTTGCTTCTGCAGCAAACAGATCAACTACCAACTAACATTCTCAAAAGTAGGTCTTCATCACCAACTCTCTTCGCAACATCTACAACATTTTGCCACCCACCAAAATCTACATTGGTGACTTTCTGTTGTCCAAGAGCTTTTCACTTTGATTGATTTTGAGCCTTCCTTTTTACAAAAGATACAATCAGGATTGAAGATGATTTTATCAATTGACGATCTGGGTGGACGGGATGTTGAAGGTTCTGTGGCATCAGATAAGATCTCTGACAGTCGATTGAGATTCTTGGTAAAAAGTTGGTAGCACTCCCGATGATAACCGTGCACATCTGAAATGTCTTCAAGAATGAGGATGCATGCTTCTTCCATTGCTAATTGTGTCAAGTGAGTTGAAATTCGTGAAATTGTACCCCGTATACGTTTGATTATTCATTTTTATAAACAACAAAACTATATTATAGCATATATAAGGAGATTAATGACCAACTGCTGAATAAGTTGGCTTTGTCTGACCCCCCCCCCCCCCCCTCTTCAGGCTGATACTATAAAAGGAAACAATGATGTATGTGGTAATATACTGTATTTGATTTAGTTTGATGTTAGAAGGTTAGCCCCAAAAGTAATTGAAATACTGCTTGTTGAGCTTTTGTTTTTTTTAAACAGGAACTTTAATTGAATGTACATTATATATACAGAATGTATTAATCGTAATATGCGGGGGGGGGGGAACAAAATTTGCGGGAAACATCAGATAACATATCAATGAATAATATTACACCAAATTAGGGGGCTAGAAAACCTTTTTCATGATAATAGCAGACAAAATACAACTTTTAGGTGATTTTGACAGGTTTTGAGACAGAAATTTGCATATTGAATATATGCAAATTTATGACGTCATTAATAATTGAAGACAATAAAATAAGTTAAAATAATTTTGTCTACCTGTTGTTGTATGATTTAAAAAGATTGTTTATTAATTTGATGGAGGTTAGATTTATATCTGCTGAGAAACAGGGTAAAGTGTAAGCACATAATTAAAAAAAACCTAAGAAAAATGTATAATACACGGAAAACTGATATGTTTACATACAAAATAATGGGAAAAAAACAATGTCTACATGAGTTGACTGATTTTATTTTGTAGGAAACATCAGATAACATATCAATGAATAATTGTACACCAAATTAGGGGGTTTGAAAACTTATTTCATGATAATAGCAGACAAAATACAACTTTCAGGTGATTTTGACAGGTTTTGAGACCGAAATTTGCATATCAAAATATATGCAAATTTATGACGTCATTAATAATTGAAGACAATAAGATAAAATAAAATAATTTTGTCTACCTATTGTCGTATAGTTTATAAAGATTTTTTTATAAATTTGGTAGAGATTAGAGTTATATCTGCTGAGAAACAGGGTAAAATGGAAGCACATATTTCACAAACCCTAAGAAAGTGTGCAAAACACGAAAAACTGACATTTTTACATATCTTCAAATAAGGAGCCGAAAAACAGTGTCCAAATGAGTTTTTTTCTTGGGAACGTCTTTTTTCTGATATTATGGATCCCAATGAACAAAATGACACCCGAAAAGTAGGATCATAGGGGGGGTGCACGGTAGCCCCCTCTGGCCCACGAACTATAACCAAGTATTAAATACGACCCATTACTCCATAAAATAAACTTATAAAACATCTATCCATGGCTACAAAACAAAAACGTGGAAAGAATGCATTCCTATTTTTCATACAGGGATGCACTGAAATGAGGGCGTGTTACGGGGTTCGACGTATATGTCACCGTGTCGTTAAATAATATGCATTATATACGGAGAGTAATTTGGGCATGTGATTATATGATGGTCAGTACTTATCAATTGTATTTAGGCCTATGATTATCTGATGGTCAGTAGTTACTAAATATATTCGACCTATTGTTATGTGATGGTCAGTAATGCGGTCATTTTTCATCAAGGAACGCACTGAAATGAAGACATGATATGGGGTTCGACATATGTTTAACCATGTCGTTAAATAGTTGGAGTAATTAAGGCCTATAATTATCTGATGGTCAGTAGTTACTAAATGTATATGGGTTTCCTAACACTTCACGGACAGCCTTTGAAGTACTTTGATATTCTTTTCCTAATTTCCAAATTACAAAAGTAGGCTTTCTCCATGCACCATTTAGGTGAATAGCTATCAAGGATTCCTTTTCATTAAATCTACTTCTTATATTGCATTCACACCACCTAATTGAACACTATCAAGAAACCTCTTCAGCTCGGTGAAGCTTCCGCCTGTCTTGTTTTTCCATATGGAAAGACACTCCCTCATCGCCTGCTGACAGTTGCCCCTGTGCGTGCTCAAAATTGTTGATGCCTCGTTGTACCTTATATCGAGTCTGTCGGACAGGTGATAGTATTTATCGTGAGGGACCTGGTCTGCAAGAATATTCAGTTTCCCATCTGTTACCGTGTCACTATACAACAAAGATTTAAACAATAAGGACATATTAGGTAAAGTATGTCTAAATTCAATCAGAATTATCAGCCTGTCGTATTGTCACAATTTCCATGGGCAAATCTTTACTAATTTAGGTAAAAGTATTTTGACAATTTCATTTGTTAAGCTAATCCTAGGAGCGTCAATTGTCAGTGAAGATTTCGCCAATTTATATTTCAATTTTATATACGTTTTGGGTCGATACCCTATTGTAAGCTCTCAAGGCCTTCGGAGCATTCATCCTCCGGGTATTTAGGATATTAAATGATTCCTCGCTACAACTCTGATCTAATTTTTGAATATTGGAAGCCTTGTAAAGCATTATTTTTAAAATGTATTCATTTATCTATACATTAATTTTATTATCATATTTTTTGTCCTTCTTTCATTTATTCTTTTATTATCATATAATCCTTTCATTACTTTTCATAAATTCAGGTTCTCCTTTTTTAGGAGGGGGGTGGCGAACTTAATCTAAAGGCCAACATTTCCATATTGGTGTATTTTTCCGTTGTTGATCTGAGTTCTCATCATTGTTTTATATACGTCTGGAAATGGACGATGTAATTTCTTCAAATACTTAAAATCTTATTATATTCTATGTGTATTGCCCTTTCTGTTTCTTTAGGGGTATATACTCATACACCTTTCAATACAAATTTGAATTGTAGTCATAATGAGCGTTGATAACAAATTGCAAAATCGTTGTATTCGAACGCAAACAATTCTCGTTTACATATACCTTATATCTGAAGAAATGTTACCGGAGGAATATTATTCACTAATGCTATGGTCACATTACCCAAAAGTAGCCTGCTCTGCGGCCGAGCGGCGAGTTTTTAACCAATTCTGCCCGGCGGCTGCCCGGCCACCGAGCGGCCGCCGCCCAGGCACCGCTCGTTTTTAGGGCATCGCTCGGTCGCCGCTGAAGTTTTAGCGCGGAGTTAAAATTTGGGTGGCGCCTGCTCATTTTTCATTCGTCGCCAAAAATACGCTTGGTGCCTGGGCGGTCGCCGCCCGGGCACCGACCTAATTGCTGGGCGATGCTTAATTCCAGCAGCGACAGAGCAGGCTACTGATCGGTCGGTCGCTGCTCTGATTTGTGACCATAGCTTAAGTCTTGGCTTATCCCATTAATGAGATCTTCATCAATAATGATCAAAAAGCCATTATTTAGACATTAAGCGATTAGGAGATAATTCTTACCTGGGTTTAGGAGTAGAAACTTCAGCTGCCGATGGATCTTCAGCGGATGAAACTTCAGCTGCTGCTGCTGATGTATCCTGAAGAGGAATGGCAGCTGGTGTGGATGCCGACGGTTTATTTCCTGATGATATGTCGGTTATTCATGATTATAAAAGTCAAACAATATGTTAACATTGTAAAAATATGTATTCATTATTTTCTTGTCATTGGTTGTATAAGTATGTTGCATTATAAATTGAATCATGTTTCAATGAGTAAATCCCGTTACCTTATATTGTTATCATTATTCTTTGTAAATCTGCTAACGATCAAAATACGATTCATCTTGGTGAGTTTAAGTTTAAATCTAATTGAATTATATTAATTAATGTAAGAAAAATACTTACGTCTCCACTAAGTTTTTTTCATAAAATTGGAGTGAAAGGGAAATATTAAAAATAGAGATTAAACAAGAAGTACAAAGCGAACAGTTAGTGATTAAAAAATAAAATTAAATAAATTCATTTAATCACGGTTAAAAAGCCTGCTACCAGCTAAGGTATTTTTCAGCAAGGCCGTAAATAACAATGGAGCACAACAACTAAACGAATACAACAATTATATACAAAATAAATCACAGTTTCTATCTTAAAGCGATCGGGTTCATTGTGCATGGAGAGTGAAAGGCTATAATTATTTTCATATCCATTTTGTTAGCGATTACACATTTTGTCTGTGCTGTACATCAGGCACGTAGCCAGATTTTGATGTTTTTTTTTTTTTTGGGGGGGGGGGCACATACATGTAATCGATCGAGGTAAAAAAAGGGGTCTAAAAAAGTTAAATCGATCTTGGAAATTTAGGGGGGCACGTTTCCCGCTTGCACCTCATCCGTCAATGATAAGGAACATTTATTTATTTATATTCAAGAGGTAACCATAGGAACTAAATACAATGAGGTTTTAACACCCTTGGTGACAACTTTTGAATTAAAATGTAAATAGTTCATCATGCATTAGATATTTTGTACATGCCCTCAACCTTTCAAGACTTGTCAAATGACCACCGCTGAAAGATTTAATGAATGACAAATATTTGTGAATTTCTCGGTTTGTTTGATTCTATCTGATGTTATTTACCTTCTAAGTGCATGGGAACCAAAAGCTCCTTTGTTATGCTTTGTTCCAAGATGAAGTGTAATATCACTTTATTTTTGTCAGTGTTGTGTGTATCCACTGTGAACATCACTTTGTGTTCATTCAGATGGCGAATCGCTCTTTCCTCTAGAGTCTACCAAAACAAATCATAGTATAATATGTTTGTGTATAAATCTTTATAAACATTTTACACAATGTATGCACGTATGCATGGATAAACTGTACATATTGTACATACTCCGTCAGACAAAAAAGGGTGCTGAATGGACTCCAGTTGTATTTGAAGTATTTGAGAGAACCACATGTTGACTCTTATATTTCAGTCCTAGCTACATTAGAAAATGAATTTATAAAGTCGTTAGACAGAACGAAAACGGTCCAATCTTTGATTAATATCTTGATCCATAATTGTTACCATTCTGTCATATAATAAACATGATATTACCACTACCAAAAATGTAACACCCTCGTCTAAGTTGAGGAATATATTGACGATCTGGTAAAACGCACTGTCCACTGCAATTTAGGTTAAAAGTTTACCGACTGATTTTGGTTTACTGGAATTTCCAAACAGCAGATAACCAACTATAAATTGCCCGGTTCCCGAATTGCCAAATAATTGGTTACGAAGTATGCGGTCAATCAATAAATTGCTAAATTAGTTTTCCCACAAAAGTCTTTATCCAATTCTATCTAATATTGAGTACATGTGGTCCTAACTACAAAAAATCATTTGCTCAACTCTTTAAAGTTTAGATTTTGAGCAGTGATTGTCTAAGTTTCATTTACTGAACTGATACTGAGCAATCCAAATGCTTGATAACATTAAACAAGTTGATTTAAACTGCTCATACATATGCATGTTACCTTGGCCTCGCCTTCATCGTCGGTGCTTACTTTACAAGTTATCATTAATCCTCCATAACGCCACCAAACTAAGAATTGCTCTCCCAAGATCGGAGCAATGTAGTCACGCGGTACCTTAAAAGTTGAGAAATACCAATGAATAGTTTAAGTTCAAATGCATTTCCACTCAACATCGTATAAACTATAAGTTATAGAGAGAGAGAGAGAAAGAAAGAAAACAAAAATACAAAAAGGATATGACACATGAACGAATACATTAAAAACTACAGAAGTATAAAATTCAAAAGACCAGCAGAGGATCTACTGTAAAACAAGAATCTGCAAACATCATGAGAGATGAATTTATCAACCATCATAATAATTGTTCTATAAATAATAATGATAACTGTAATGATAATAATATTGAAAATAACATTAAAAATTATGATGATAATGATGATGATAACATTAAATATAATAATACTAATAATAATTAATAATAATAATGATAATAATAATAATTCTCTTTCTGCGGACCCTGCAATTATTATTACCTCAGCATTGTGGATTAATGTCTTTACAAAGACGTTAGTGCCTGGCTTGGATTATAATCCCCAAACGCTTAGATTGAGAGTCAAGTGAATAGACCACAATAACATAACACCTATATGTATAATCTCTTTGCACTTACACTTGCTTAAACAAATACAAAGTTGTTTGGGTAATATAAATGCAAACGAAGAAGATGACGACAAAGAGCTAAATGATAAGAGGAAAAGACATATGAGAAAGAAAACCAACCTCTCTCTTTCCAATGTGTTCATCTCTTACGTAGACATACAACACGTGCTCATCATTCTTCGGCGTTGAAACTGGAATATATGGTGTACAAATAACACGTTTTCCGATGAATGCCCATGTGATAAGAGCTACAATCCAAAATTCGGAGAAGTGATCCATGTAGATATCTAGGTCGTGATGTCTTACAACACATCGCGGGCTGCCGCTGGTAGAAGGAATAGCCGTAAAACTTTCCGCAGCTATTCATGCAAGTAATAACAAAGAAATCTATGTTTAATCAAAACCTTTAGCACAACTATTATTTGATACATTCTTGCATGTCAAAACTTGTATGTTCACGAAAAAGTATGGAAATACTTATAATCACTAAAGACGGCCACACAGTTAACAACTGAATTATTTATACCATACCCTTACCAGGTTTAGTCACTTCTATGTAATATAAGCACATTGAATATGTCACAATTTACGGTTCTTGAGAATGTTTAAATCAAAAAGTATTGAACAAAGGGCCTAATTCAATCAATCCACCTTTCATTCTCAAGTTACAAAAAAAAGTACTACATTCCCTAGGAGTATGAATAATTTAGTTGTTAAGTCTTTACATTAGCCCCTAATTAGTAATCATTGACGGAATTTCGAACTTTTTACCCCAACCCAAACAATATTACTTCACGTTTTAGGGTGTGAAAGGAACAGTAAAATTGTACGTTTAATATGTGTGCAATAAACTTTCTTGATTATATACACTGTTGGTCATAATGGTGGAATAATTATTTTTACCCCAATTTAGTGAATGATTTTGACAATGATTTATTCCTAATAGATCTAGATAATAGTATACATTCTCAGATTGTATTGAATGACAATTGGGGAGTGTTTGTTTGTTTTGACTGCTAAAGCATATGTGTGCTACTATGCTAATCGACTAGGAGACCTACGTCCTTAAGTCATAACTGACAGTAATGGGGATTAATGCCTCATAAAAGGGCACTAATATAGCACATCGACACGGTTTTGATCCTAGGGGCTCACAGTAACGAGGCCATTGCTTAGCCAATGAATCATGACTGTACGCAGCGTGCGCTAGGGTACGTCGACGCCCCCACAAAAACAAAAAACAACAAAGAAAATGCAATAATTTTCAATAATTCATTGCATTTTGCCCCGACCCCAACATAAACAAATCTTCTATGTGGGCATGCCTTGAACCATAATGCATGGCCCTACAGAGGATTTTTTCCATTTTCTTTGTTTTTGTGTTTTTGTGGGGGCGTCGACGTACCCTAGCGCCCGCTGCGTACAGTCATGATTTATTGGCTAAGCAATGGCCTCGTTACTGTGAACGCCCAGAATCAAAACCGTGTCGATGTGCTATATCAGTGGACTTTTATGGCTTAAGTACGTAGGTCCCCTAGTTGATTAACATAGTAGCACACACATGCTTTAGCAGTCACGCAAAACAAACACTCCCCAATTGTCATTCAATAATATCTAAGAATGTATACTATTATCTATTAGGAATAAATCATTGTCATAATCATTCAATAAATTGAGGTAAAAATAATTATTCCACCATTATGACCAACAGTGTATATATATTACTTTTATTTTATGAATAGCGATGTGAATGGGACAGAGATAAAGAAGGAGAGATTGAGAGAGAGAAGACTTTACCATTCTTGCGATAGTAAATGACGACTTTCGCAGCCTCTGGTTCTGTGAATATACCACAATGGGGCATCGTTACTGTCACCGGAACATCAAAGGATGCATCTGAGGGCGACATTCTCAGGCCGATGGAAATGATGGCCTCCGTTTTCTTCAGCACCAACTCAGGTGGAATGTCGTGGATTGGTTCGACAGTGACGTCGTTTGCGCTGTAAGCTTCGTTTGGTGGAATTCTTACTTCAATACCATACTTCTCAAGCCGGATCATGCCAGAATCCTCACTTAAATCACCCCTGCTTTCAAGATTTTGAATTGGGATGTCATCCTGAAGGGCACTCGGTGAAGGGATATGGTGAACGGGCTCTATTTTCTGTCCCTCGTCATCTGTCGGTTTTGAAGTGTCTTCATGCGGTCCGAAATCCGCCGGTTTTACTCCTTCGCCAGATTCCATCCATGCAAAAATGGCTTGCTTGGAACGCTCCTTTTCTGTAAATAATTGTGGGTGCACTACTAGTGATATTTATTGGGTTTATATAACGCCTTTTTCCAGAAAAAAATCCTACTTCTAAACAAGAATTACTAACATTGATGTTTTTGGACTTTTCAAAAAGGGATTTGACAGAAGAATAAACAATAATAAATAGATGATAATGTTTTACATTAAATTCTGCATTTCATTGTAACTTAGGGGTATTTTTTTTAAATTGTCGTTTCATTAATATCGTATAAAAACGAACATGTAAACATGATTGAGATTGCAGCGCTTTAGAACATGATCAATTTCTGTACTCCCCCCCCCCCCCAAAAAAAAAAAAAAAAATATATATATATATAGGGGGTGCCTACCTTCATCTCCATGATGCTCGTCAATACTTTGAACTCTGAAATGAAAGAAGAAATTTGGAGGGAAATTGTGAGCAATATCCAGGTACAGAGACAAAAGATACTTTATCTTTAGCAATCTGAGATTATATTATTAACACGAGATACGTTTATCCTTTTGAAGAAAAGGAAAACAGAAACGTTAATTCAGTTGATCGTCATGTTGACATTTTGTATGACTATCCAGTAGTTGTTTACAACAATGATATTAAAAAAGGGTCCAGAAGTTGTCAACATATTAATAATATAATAATAATAATTTGTTCTTTTATAGCGCATTTCATGTCTGTTGAAATTTCAATGCGCTTTACAGTTTTACAATATACATACATATTTAAAATATAACACGATCATCAAAGGAAGATGAAACAAAAACATATTTAGAAAACAATGAAGTGCTTACAAAAAGAAAAATTATAACATTATTTATCCTTAAATACTATTGATGTGCTAATTTGAAGAGATGAGTTTTTAGTTCAGATATGAATGTTTCAATATTGGATATACAACGTAATGAGTTTGGGAGGGAATTCCATAGAAATGGTGCTATATGAGTGAAAGCCCTATCACCATATGCTTTTGTTCTGCCTCTCTTAGCTACGAGGAGGTTTTGAGATGCAGAACGCAAAGACTTTGATGGAACATATTGTAAGACAAGATCAGAGAGATATTCTGGAGACAGACCATTAAGTGATTTGAAGGTTAGCAAAATAATTTTGAACTGGATACGGAATTTAACTGGGAGCCAATGTAAATCTTTGAGGATGGGTGTTATGTGTTGACATTTCTTTTGCAGGGAAACCAGACGTGCGGCAGAGTTTTGAATTCGTTGTAACTTGTTCATATCTTTATCGCAAATACCAATGAGGAGACTATTACAGTTGTCCAGAAGTGAGGATACGAAAGAGTGAATGAGAATTTCAGTTGAGGCTTTATTCAAAAATCTGCGGACTTTGCCTATTCTTCTAAGAGCAAATGATGCTTTGCGGCACACAGTATTAATGTGGCTGCGCAGAGACAGATGGTTGTCCAGAATAACTCCGAGATTGCGAACTGTCTTGGAACAATGAACTGGTGTATTATTGACAGATATTGGTAACAACTCATTCGATTTTCTAAATTTAGAAGACAGATGAAGAATTTCCATTTTACTACTGTTTAAGAAGAGAAAGTTGTGTTGCATCCACAAACGGATTTCCTGAAGACATATATCCAGTTTCTGTGTTATGTGGTTGATTTCACTAGGTTTAACAGTGATGTATAGTTGCGTGTCATCTGCATACATCATTGAAGAAAAGCCATTGGAGTGGATAATGTCCTGAATGGGAGTTGTGTAACAGATGAAAAGCAGAGGGCCAATTACAGACCCTTGAGGTACACCCCATCTAAGCAAGGCGGGATCAGAAGTAGTGCCGTCAATGATAACTTGCTGCTTCCTTCCACTGAGGTACGACTCAAACCATTTGGCTGCAGTACCTGAGATACCATAGCGTTTTTCTAACCTTGACACGAGAAGTTGGTGATCTACCGTGTCAAAGGCAGAGGTTAGGTCGAGAAGGACAAGAAGCGCTTCGTTTCCAGAGTCAAGTGATAGCAATAAGTCATTTTGAACTCGTAATAGAGCTGTCTCTACGCTGTGGTTCTCTCTATACGCAGACTGTCTTGAAGCAAGGAGAGAGTTAATGGCAAGATAGGTCATGAGTTGAGTGCAGATTACCCGTTCAATGACCTTGCTGATGAACGATAAGTTAGAAATTGGTCGGTAGTTCTTTAGGTTCTCCGGATCCAGGGATGATTTCTTTAACGTCGGGATAATAAGAGCAGTTTTGAGAGGTTCAGGAAAGACGCCAGCTTTCAAAGAGTCATTTATTAATGTCAGTGATGGCAGGAAGGAGACAGTCAATGCATCGACTGAAGACTGACGCTGGGAGAGGATCAAGAGAACAGGATTTAATCTTGTGAGATCTGATGACTTTCAATACAATTGTTTGGGAAACAGGTTCTCAAGATGACAGTTCGTTGTCTTCTCAGAAGCAAGCCGGAATGATGATGTGAAAGAACTTCTCAGTCGGCGTATTTTGTCTACGAAGAATGAAGAAAACCTAATAACCATGTCTGACTTTGACTTGTGTGTTGGTAAAACTGCTTTGGCTTTTTCTATGGTCATTTTGTCAATTTCTTTGTACAGTTCTTGTGTGCTAGCACTGGAAACAGTTTGACGATGGTGTTCTCTTCTGAATCTTTTCAGCGTGCTGAAATACTCCTTTGTGGAATTCTGAAGTTCGTCTTTCATGACAGGAGAGCGATGCTTGGATTTTCTCCAGATTCTTTCTTTGGCACGAAGATTTTGTTTTAACTCTTTGAGTGTATCATTATACCATGGAGCATGAGGACGCAATTGTACATTGCGCCTCATTTCGGGGGCATGGCGATCAAGAATGGAGGACAGAGTTTTGTTATACATGTCGACCTTCTGATTGATATCCATCTCATCTAGGCTTGTTTGACTTGCAAATGAATGCACAATATCTGACTCAAAGTTGTCAACATTAATTTGTCTAAGCTTTCGTACTTGAATACGTTTGACAGTAGCTGGTGGTTGTGAAATACAAAGTGTGAATGTTATTGCTGCATGGTCTGACGGCATAGAATGAATAACTTTAACCTCTTCGACAGACTCATCATCTTCTCGTACGATTACAAGATCTAAAGTGTGTCCTTTGGAGTGTGTAGGCTGAGAGACTAGCTGATGAAGTCCACTTGAATCCAGTAGATCTATGAAGGTCTTGGCATCTGTGTTCGTAGAGTCATCTACATGTAAGTTGAAATCGCCACAGAATACTACATGGGTCATAAGTAAGTTTGCAGATTCGAGGAGTTTAGAGAACTCTGTGAAGAAGTGGCTGACCGGAACACCACGAGGGCAAACGGGATAGGGAATTCTTATCCCAACCTCACTGGGTATTAGCCCTTTGATAGGCCTCCGGCATTTGTGAGTCTCTCCATATAAACTCAATCACCATGTTATGTATTGTTCTTTACCGATGTTTTTATTTCTAATGTAATATTTTGATTTTTGTCTGCATTGTTTTACATATTTTAGTATTTTTATGAGTGTTGTGGAAATAAATAAATAGAAGTCAGTTTTCGCAATTCTCATAACAAGAAATCAGGGTAAGCCCATGCGAAACAAGAGAAAGGAAGAAAACATACTTTTTAACTCTGTCAGGTATGTGTCTAGAAGTTGAAAAGGTCCGTTTATGCGCACGAGCTGAACCGGTAATGTGTACCCCATCTGAAATGAACATTAAAGAAATTAATATTATTATAAACATCTGTCTGAAACTCAAGAAACACATTTAAACTCGATACAAAATACTAAAATGATATGTTGTCTCCTTGTGAGAACCTTATAATTAACTCACAAACCACCTTTGAATGTTGAAATGGAATGTAATAGCAGGATACGTGAAGTGAGCCCACCTCATGCTATTGAGAAATACTTCCCAATCTATTAAATTGACTAAGTATTAATAAACAATTAGGGTATATTGCACCCTTTTCATTCTCTGTTATCCACCACTAAGAAGAAGCAATTTTGTACAAGATAGGGCAACTCACAACGTTTCGGAGAGCGACCCTCCTCTTCCTCCTCTAGCAACGTGCTGAAACTGTAAGATGATAATAATAAAAAACATCAACAACAATACTACTTCTACTACTACTACTACTACTACTACTACTACTACTACTTCTACTACTGATAATAAAAGTGATAATGTAATAATAAAAATAATGACAATAATAATACTAATGATAATGATAACGAAAATAATGATTATGATAATAATGATAATAAAAAAATACCTATAGAAGCCAAGTCAGCCTCTCTGCCCTTCTTTTTGGGACCATGCAATTTGTTTTACCCATGATTTATTTTTCCAAACGTATTTGTTTTTTTAGTATCGGGTCACAGGGAGAGAATTTTATCGCAAATCCATCCTGGATCTGTAATCTTTTCCCCTCAAAACGCGTTTAATTAATCTGCACTTATTTTAGGCGAAAATACTGCTCTTTGACTAATTCGCCGATGGCGATGGCGAAGGCGTCGGAGATTCAGCAGGTGCATCGGAAAATATTAAATATTTACTAGTACGCATGCGCGGTAGTGCGTACTTTCTCTTCGCCGGTTGAATCGACGATACAACATGGGAGAATCGTCGGGGTAGGACGAAAAATCACCCCCTTTTTCCCATCGAAGACTTCTTCAAATTATAATTTCAAGTGGCCAGCCAGATGCCCAGAGGAGTCGAGCAACCTAGTAAGTCAAAATTCTATTTACTCCCTTTGCATATTTTGAGATAATGTTGCCCAACCCGCTGTTTGAATATTTTCCGAAGCACCTACTGAAGCTCGGACGCCTTCGGCATCGGCGTCGGAGCTTCCCGGAGTTACTCTATGACAAGAGGCATGGACGCCATTAAAGATCGTATGTACCTGATAGAAGTTAGAAACTAGTAAAAGTGTCCACTTATATTGATTTTAAAGTCATTTCTACCTGGTTAACGAGTCACTTCTGACACTAGGGGGTCTTTGATCGCTTATGATGAAGACTCTCCGCCCAGTGCCCCCTTGCTTCCGGAATCTTTGGAGGGAAAATAATCAAGTTGCCAATTAGGCATAATAGACTGGATAACAGAAATACTAGTAAGAATTGTTTTCCCTCCAAATTAAGTCTTTATTAAATATTTTTGAAAGCATAAAACAGTATAAGCAAATGAACAAAATGGAGGATACATACATTTGAGAGAGAGGGAGAGAAAAAGAGGTTGGTTTGAATTTCTGTTACATAAGTGTGATTATCCACTTTTCTGTAGGACCGCCATTTGATCTCTGAATTCTCTATTGACACTGATTGGGGGCAGTCAATTCACTCAATCGTGGTCGTAGCCCGATTGAGGAGCATTTCAGATTTCATCAACGGGCTGAAGTGAGGATCTATAGTACAGGCCATGACGATACAAAAGACACCTATGATATTTGGGACAGATTGGTGTCAAAAAAATATGTAGATTATACACGTTCCAAACTATTACATTAATTAATTGGCTCAAACTCAACTGATGGCAAACTTATCACCGGTAGTACGTTTTATGCAACGGGACGTAAGGACCCTAGTTTTGAAGAACATGCTACACACGTCTCTGGAAATATTAATGACAAACAACTGCCGCACGGAAACACTCACCTCCACCTCAAAAGCACGTAGGCCTACTCTCGGGATGGTCCTTGATTCTTCACGTGGAAATTCTCCTTCAAAGACATCTTCCCCATATTTGTCGGATTCCCTTTCTTTATAGAGAAGGTAAAACAAAATAGAGACCATGTAAAGATGTTCTTCAACTTGATTTATCAATTCAATTCGAGTTATAAAGTTGATTGTATGATCCCTCAATTCTTGATGTTCTTTATATCCCCCAGATTGTTTAATCATAAGTTTAATTGTGTTTCACAATTTAGTGCGTTCTTACCAGCTCTTCGTCCTTGTTCCCAAACAGGGATTGAATGTCCAGAATCGCTCACGGACTTCCACACTTCTCTTAGATTATCGTCTGCTATGGAGACAGAATGATGCAAGCATTTCCAATAGCGGATCATATAGATAGCAGCCTTTTGATTTGGGGTATAAACCTCCGACTCCGCATGTTGTCTGCTTCTGAACTGGACCGTGTCAAGTGTCTGGTAGGACATACCAAATGCTAGACCAAGATGGTAGTACTGATCAGTGTTCATCTTTTTTGTGATGAAATCCACACTCCGAATTTCTTCAACATTACTATAAATGGAAATACAGGGAAAAGACAGAAAAAATATGCCATTATTTAATTTAATAATTAGGCTGGATGATGACATTACTTAGCATCCCAGTTTTTTTTTTAAATAGTTCTTTTAATAATACAGTAATGCATTATTAATTGATCTCCTGTAATGCTGGTCATATTTTTCAGCTGTCACAATCGACATTAAAAGTTTCCATCTTTTTTAAGGGTATGTTTGAAGAGAACAAAATTTGTATTGATCTAGAGCATGTCACACAAGGGAAAAGGCATAGTGGTAATTCAAATGAGCAATACAAAATTGACACAAAAAGTTTTTAATATAAAAAAAAATATAATCCGACACTAATTTTACCTGAGGTCAGTATTTGATTCAGAGACCATCTCATCTAGGGTTGAGTGTATGTCGGTAGAAAATCCTTGGAGTAAAAAATGAAAACAATTTCTAGTGCACCCTCTTTTCTCATAGGAACAAGAGTAGTATCGATTGATGATAGTTGGATATGACAATTGCTATTTAAAAAAAACGGGAAAATTATATTATTCACGAATCTATTTGATTCTTTGTTACTGAAGGTACCGTGCAATATTTTGTACTACTACAATTATAAAACCACCAACGGATAATTTTTCGTCAAATCTACGAATTGAGATATCGTAGAATATGAACATAATGACAAACATGCAGTTACCCTGGAATCCATGAAAATGATAGAATTGAAACATTTTTCAACGATAAATGCTGTTGTTTATAAAACCATCTGAAAAGGTGGAGGAAGAGGACAACAGAGGAGAAGAATTACAAGAAGATAAGTAGGAGAAATAGGAGAATTAGTAGATGAAGAAGAAGACAAAGACGAAGAATGAGGAGCAGATGAAAGAGGACAAGAAGAAGATTGACAAACCAGTCCGTATAGCCATGAACGCCATGCTGGTTTTTGGTTGGTTGGTTCTTGTTGCTGAAATCGAAATGTTCATCATCTGCATGGTGGCATTGGTTTCCGTAGTAATGGGTATCAAAACTAGTGTCTTCTGTTGGTTGAACAATTGTGTCGCGGAGATGATCTGATAAGATATTATATTTACAATATTTAGTGTTTATTTCTCTCAACAGAATTAGGGCAATGTTGAAGACGCTGTGAACGGACTAACGACATTTGCTCCACTGCAAAATGCTCCGCTTTAATTTCCAACACTAATCGAATTCAACCCGGGCATGCGTTAAAACTAAAACAAAACATAACCTTAACCTTAACCCTAGACCTAACCAAACACCCCAATGCAACCCTGACACTTACCCTATACTTTTGCTTCAAGCCAGTAGCGAGTGCAGCGCGAAAAAAAAACATTCTGAATTAATATCAACGTATGTTTGTGACGCGCACAAGCATATATACAGTGCGTCCCAGAAAAAACGAAACCGAGAAGTATCGATGTTTTATCATAACTTAATCACAACCACAATTAATGAATGATACATATTTGGAAAGCTTAGAGTCTCCTCTTTCAGTTGATGCTACTCACGTGATGCATATTTCACACATGAGTGATTAAAAGCAATTTGAAGGAAGGAAACCAAAAAGTAATTTGGCGGGCGGTATCTGAATTTCAAATAAAAATTCATATTTCTAGAAAGTTCATTTTCTGCTCTTTCATATGATACCTCAATCAGGAAAAATGAGCCAGGAATAACAAAGTTCTGTTTGTTTAAAGTAGCCCTTACATTTTCATAATTTTAACAAACGAATTCGTTTTCACTGGGTGCCTGCCGTAGCAAAAAGCAGATTTGACAAAAGACTTAACTCCGTTTCGTTGACAATCAGCCATGCATGAAGACTCTCGTCTACGGCTGATTGTCAACGAAACGGAGTTAAGTCTTTCGTTAATTTCGTTTATTGATGCGGCAGGCAGCCAGTGAAAACGAATTCGTTTAATAAAATTATGGAAATGCAAGCACTACTTTAAACAAACAGAACTTTGTCATTCCTTGCTCATTTTTCCTGATTGAGGTGTCATATGAAAGGGCAGAAACTCAACTTTCTAGAAATGTTAATTTTTCTTCGAAATTCAGATACCGCCCGCCAAATGTCTTTTTGGTTTCCTTCCTTTAAATTGCTTTTAATCACTCATGCGTGAAATATGCATTATCTGAGTAGCATCACATGAAAGAGGAGACTCTAAGCTTTCCAAATATGTATCATTCATTAATTATAGTTGTGATTAAGTTATGATAGAACATCGATACTTCTCGGTTTCGTTTTTTCTGGGACGCACTGTATATATTATATACACACGGCCAAAGCCGACAATAGAGGCATAGTCTATAAAACTCAGCATTCGCAGGCCGTTAACAGTATGACTGGGGAAACTTATTTGCATCTTATGCCTTGTATCAAGCAATATCTATAATAATGAAAATTAAAAATGCAGACATTCTAACCTAACAATCCTGGTAGAATAGTATTTACCTTTTTTCTCCCATTGCATTCCAGCTCCAGATCACTTGACTCCGGTTCAAGTGCAAAACATCTTCCAGGATGTACTTGACGGTATAGCAAGTTCTCCTCTTCTTCCTGAATTTTCTGTTTAAAAACAAAAAAACATATACAAAAACAGTTAAAGCACATCTTATAAATATAATGATTGAAATTCATATAGTTATAATGTAATTATTTAACCTACCTCGATTTGTCCAATTAGAATAAAGTACGTTGCATTTAAAGTGACTTGGTAACATTGTTGAAGGTTGATGACAAAAATTGCTTAATTTTTGTATGAAATGTTACTTACTATATTCCTTCTACTGTACTAACCCTCTGACATGCAAAAAAATCCTGAAAAAATTCTCAAACCATTAAAATATCTATGGTTTTCTTTGAAGGCGTCGATGTGAGGCACCCTCTAACAATGATTAACAGTAAATTCTCCCAACCATTTTTTGAATTTTCCCAACCGTTTTTCCATGAAAAAAAGACATAAAACAGGCTATAAAAAATCTGTCAACACTTAAATTTCTGGAATGGAATGTAGAGCCATTTTATTGCTTTGTGAGATTTGCAATCACCTAAAATGTGATAAAATTGTAATAATATAGTTGGGAGAATTAAGGAATCGATCAGATCAGTTTTTTCCAATTTGTACCATGAATAATGGTCCGTTTTCACTCAAATTTTCAGATTATCTTTAATTGTACATCTAGCATTGAAGTCACTACCTTAGCACCACTATCTCTCATATTAACAATGTTACAAAGTCCCTTTAATGGAAATAAGTTCAACAGTTCTAAAATATTTTCTTTCAAAGATGTTACATGATAAAGTTGTTTGTATGAACGAATAGTCTTTAAATTGGAGGTCAAATACAGATAGACCGTTTCTTTTTAGACCAATACTAAGTAACTGTATACAACTTTGTATGGCAGACAATTGTACAATTAAAGTAGAACTCTGAAATGTTGAAACACTGATTTTTAAACATACTACAAAATATATGTAACAATTTCCAGCTAAACAATGCGCCACCTTCAAAGTTACAAACATTGATACGGTCTTATGAATCGAAATAATAGCCCTACATACAGTGTGAGTCAAAACAAAATTTACACCTAGAAAATTGCTCATTATTTAAAAAATCTTCTATGAAGAATAAATTTATTAAACATCTGATGAAAAAGTGTTTTATCCCAAATCGTTTGGTATCATTTTTGTGTGGTATGTGTTTACGCTTTGATGAACAGGAGGCATTGTTTGCGAGAATGCAAAAATAGACTTGCGCCAAAGTAATGCCTATACGGTAAGTATTATGGAGGGATTAGCGGAGTGAGAGAATGAATTGAATGTATCAAATGAAATGCATTGCAGATGAGTTTTGCAGAAGCAAAGTCACACACACACGCGCGCACAAATGTTCGTTAATAATTGATATTCGATATTTGATATGTGTGGTATGATTAATTTTGTTCGGGATGTTCTTTGGATATGCAAAAACCGTATTAATACCCAAATCCCAATTGTTTCTTCAAACATCACATAGGCAACTTTGGCACAAGTCGATTTTTGCACTCTCGCAAACAATGCCTCCTGTTCATCCAAGTGTGAACACATACCACACAAGATGATACTAAATGATTCGGGATAAAACAGTCTTTCATAAGATGGTTAATAAATTTATTCTTCATAGAAGATTTTTAATAATTTAATAATTTACTTTTCATAGATGATTTTTAAAATAATTAGCAACATGCTAGGTGTAAACTTTTTTAGGACTCACACTGTATACAGCATCCAAGAAATGTGAGTAATCCCATAAAAAAGATAAGTATTTCAAAATTACCAATTACAAAATTGAATGAAAAACAAAAGACGTAAGGACAATGATAGATTATGTGATACATATTAGGTACAACACATTTATTCCATAAGTACTGTGCTGACAGTGTAGCGCACTAAGCGGTTTCATTGGAAAAGTTAGGATCTTTTTCAAGAGGGTGTACTCACTTTGGTCGAATATTTCGTCTATCCCGCTCATAGAATTAGTAAATTAAACAGTTTAAATTAAGAACTCTGATATATATGTACATATATATATTAATATTACCTGAGCAATGTAAGGTATGTCTTCATGTATGTAAATCCGGAGTGTGATGTCTTGCCCATGTGCAATGTCAACGGGAAGGAAAGGGGTGCACGCCATTCGTTTACCAGTAGCATGAACATGAAGCTCTATCGGTATCCATATCTGTACCTTGTCCTTAATTACAGATGGTGCATCTATGACGAGATTGACTTCCCTTTCTTTAATGATACAGTTCGTATCAATAAATGATTCATCACGGTTAACTGTAAGTAATTGCATATTAAATGGAAAAAAAAATCAAGTACAAATCTGTTTTAAAATATGTAAGTGTTTGCTTTGTTTTGTAAGACCCTTATTGATGTGATGATTTTGAAAATTCTTCGGTTTGTTACTAAATGTTTGGCTTACAACATTCGCGCTACGTAGGTCAATAATAAGAATTGAATAACCGATGATATGAAATGAAGATTCGATGAAAAAGAAATCTATAAATAAGTGAGTGAGGAATGTACGCAGAATAAGCTTTAAAAATTGCAGCGCATCTCTAATTTTGATACAAGTATATTGTTATCAATTAACTGTTTCACTGCGCCAATTATGGGAGCCCCTTGTATTTAACGTGGCACTTCTTGAAAAGTAGTATTTTGTGTTTACAACTTCCTTGCATCCTCCTATTGACAACTAACCTGATTTTGATTCAGTTTGTTTCCAGATAAAGTCAGGATGAACATCGTTTGACTTCAGCAATGTTGCGGCATGAGGGAGACTTAACGTTATAGGTTGGTTCGTAGAATAGCGCCACTGTCCAGGGAATGTGATGCCAATGCCATGGCCTGTAAGAAACTCCCTCTCTCGGATAGGTGGAGGATCATGAGTGACTAGAGCTATCGATACATCGTGGCAAGTACCAGCCTGCACTGTCCCTGGTGGAATCGACATTGTGACGTCACAACTATCCAAATGGAGAATCCCTCCTTCACAGCCAATACTGCGATGACTTTCAGTAGATCTTGCAATCGACAGATCTAACAAAAAGTATGGAAGAAGTAACAAGATATAAAAAAAGGTGAATTATATCATCTGATGATAGCCTGAAACCAGTGACCTACTTGCTGAAATGAACATCGTTTCATCAACGATATACGGATGATAAGTAAACGAATCGTGGACTCAATGTTTATGTCAGAATAACGCCGTACTATCTAACTATCTCATATCCAAAAGGGGATATAACATTCTAAAATATGTATTTTGGTTTTGTAGAGATATAGAGCGCAGAAACTATCACCTTTGGCTAAATCCTTGCGATGTGCATTAAACAGGGCTGTCAACTTTGCGGAACTGCTTCGAGGGAGATCGTATGCAAGTTTTGTTTGCTCAACGTTGAGCAAAAAATTGCACACAATACGGTACGCTGGTTCATTTTACACGTTTGGCGGGTTTTTTTTTTCACAAACCGGGAGATTGCGGGAGAGCGGGAGGAAGGGCGTGGTGGCGGGAATCTCCCGCTACGAGCTGGTGGGACGGCGGGTTGACAGCCCTAATAAATGGGGAGGGGTGTGGTAGTATTTTCCTTTATTGACCCTTGAGAACAATCTTAGTGAGAAGTAAAACCATTCAAAACTAGATGAAATACTTACCCCGGAATTTATGAACATCATCTTCGGATAAGCTGCAGAAAGAACAAAAAATATGTTGTACAAGTGTCGTTATAATTGTGATGTACAACCTATCATACATCCATGTTTTACGCCGTAGTATATCTCGATTTATATTACAGTCATGTATCAACATTGTTGCGATTATTGGGACTTAAATGTCATGATGCACAATTATAATTCTTTAATGAATGATGTTTACAGCAAAATAAATAGGTAAATGGAATACTTTTCGTTTTATGTTTAATGAAATGCACTTCCAGAATTCATGAGAACAGAGTTTAAGATTTACAGTAGGCTTGCGGGTGCACCATGTGTGTGAGAGAGAGAGAGGATTGAGGAGTCCTGAAAAGGACTCTGACTCGATGATCTTTCTTGGGGGTGTGTAGTCCTGAAAAGGACTGTTTGTTATCTTTCTTAGCTTATATGTCTAAGGAGAACTAAAGCGCTTGGAGAAGATGAGTGGCTCGACGTTTCGAACAGGTTGACTATCCGTCGTCAGGAGTTTAAGATTGATCGTTAAAATTATTTATTAAATGTTAAAAGTGTACAACCATGAGGTCAGTGTTCAACACGACATGAACTTGTTTGCTTCTAAGTGGATTTTCTAATTTGTAATACTTTTTCTTGTAATTATTTCCTTTCTATTTGAAGTGCATAGGGACATGCTATCCCGTTATGTATATGCTCTATAAAAGTACTATTATCATAATTATTTTTAATGGCACAGATAAATTCCTTAACACTATGTATTTTGTTTTGAAGAATTAAATTTTGAATCGTATTTTACAAAGACCGGTTATCCAATTGTTATAAATTTCTCACCTCCGGAATACCATTTGCCTAATGCGCTCGTCTCTGGCATACTGTACCGGAGTAAAACCTTTGTTATCCTTGATGTCGATCTTGGATCCTTGATTTATAAGGAATTGTATCAGAGCCTCCGCGGGGGATATGTCATCATCTCTCTCTTGTTGTATCTATTTCGTTAATGAAAATGGTATTAAAGAACTTGATTATTGTGAGTATAAACAAACAGACAAAAGTAAACTGTCTGGATTTGTCTACCCTCCTACCAGTTTTCCAAATGTACGATAACAGGGAATAAGATCGTTATATTTGGATTAAGTTTATACTTGCTTTAATCTATTTACACGGCACTATCGAATAGTAATATGAAATCCCGATAATGATGATAATAATGGTAGTGAAAATGGTTATAATAATGGTAATGATAGGCCTAATACTATTACTGCTACTTCTACCAATAATTATAATGAATGAACATAAAAATAATAAATGCACCTGACCATCCCCCGCCCTCACCTCCATTTGATGGCCCCTCCGACACATTGACTCATACGCACAACATACACACTCACAACAGTTTCTTGCATATGTTGGAGAACAGATCGTGAAAAGTATATATTAACAAAACAAAAAGGGTATGTATTTTCTGAATTCCATATAAACAAATATTTATAACGTGAATTATCAAGGACCTTGTCCATCCTATATTCAGAGATTCGGTTATAAAAAGGTAAAGAAATCAAACGCGTGTGCACAACCTAGTGTGTGTGCCGATTAGAAAGACTAATAGTTCTTACTAAAAGAAAAACTAAAACAAGAAAATACTTAACCTGCTTCAAAGCTGTCGTCACTTCAACCTGTCTTTTATTACAGTGGCATAGTGTGATGGCAACATGTAAGGGCGTCTGGCCATCGTGTGACTGAGGATTTAAACCAGCACCTAGTGATACCAACTCCTCAATGATTGATGTTAGCCCACTTACAGTAGCTATGTGAATGGGTGTTAGACCGGCACTGTCGATGTGATCTATAGATGATACATCCTGTGAACAAATGTGAAGGATTTAAAATATTGTTACGTAATGGTGATGTACCCTTTATGAATATTGATTTGGTCCGTATATATATATTTATATACCTCTCTTTAGAAATCTAGCCATCTGATTGGTCGAAATTGTAGTCATGATTTTAGCCATTCTCGCCTACTGGTCAACAGTCTTTTAAAAGATGCCCGTATGCCCGCCTACCGGTCAATAGTCGTTTACAAGATTCCAGCCCTCCCCGGGGAACGTGCCGCATAAATAATTTTGGTGAGATCCCAATTGGTTTCTGTGTACAAAAACATTGCGAGCGCGGATACCAAACAGTTTGTGTGCGATTTGGTCGCTAATTTCGGGGGTTTTAATGGCTGAGATATCCCCATCGGTTTACATGTCAAAAAAAAATCTATGAGCGAGCGCGGGTACAAAATACAGTACAGTGTGCGTGGAATTACCAAATCATTGTAACATTCAGTCATATTTCCAGCGAATATTACCAGACAGTGTTTCAGATTTTCTGTGATGTTTTAACCAATTTTTACTCAAGAAAAGGATTAGGTATGTGTTATTGGTAAATTTGTTTGTGAATTTGGTATATAAAAGATATATCGACTGCTTTACTATTCGAGGCCTAGCTGTTTCTATACTGGCTCTCGGGGACGTTGCGACCCGAGGTGCCCCTGGGCGGGCGGGCGGCACACTTCGGGGTCATGGCAGGATGCAAAGTCCCATTGAGCCTATAAAACAGCTAGGCTTCTCATAGCAGTCGATATATCTATAATATCATATATATGTTTTCATCTATTGAAACAATTATACTTTATATGATAACGCTATCCATTATATCGACTAGAAGACATAAATGATGACACTTGATAGATAATGCATTGTTGTCGAAAATTCATTACTATTATTATCATTGTATAATAATGTGATATACATGTGCTATAGACTTGGGACACTTGTTATAACCATCAGAAAAGAGAAGATACCTATTTGGGATCACCATCAGCAAGCCTAATAGCAAAACTGTATAGGGCCGGAGTAAATGTTGTTGATCAAGAGTAAAAATTAGAAGTAGTGGGGGTAGTATAGGCGACGGTGGTACTGATGGTTATGCATCAACTATATGATAGAAGTCGTACTTAAACAAAAAATAATAAGCAGCATGAGTTACAGCTACATGTACCTTATGAAGAAGAATCCGTGCCGTATCAGCATTGCCAGAGGTTAGTACAATACTTAATGGTGACTGGCCTCTTCTAGAAAGTTTCGTGCTCAGAGTTGGTTTCTGGTCCAGTAAATCCCTCATTATTGTGTCATTCCCACTTTATTAAAACAAGAAAACATGTATATATTGTTATTGTTTATGTATATGGCGTTTGAGGTGGTCTTTTTCCATTTTTTTCTTTCTGTTCTCTTTTTTCTCTTTGTTTCTTCGATTCAATTCAATTCAATTATATTCATGTTTCCATCAAAACATTATAAAATCGATTATAATTATTTACAGCAATTAAGAAATAAATATTGGAAACAGAGAGGTGCACTAAAAAGCAATGCTTGTGCAATTGTGGACCCCTCAAATGATACTTAGGAATAATGAGTAATTAAATTAACAAATTCGTAACTTCAAAAGGGAACTACAAGTAGAGGGAGAGCAAAAAAAAGGGGGGTGCCAACAGAGACAAGAACTGGACAAGCCAGAGTACTTTATACAAAGGGTAGACAATGCCAAAAAAAGAAGTGAGAGATCGGGGGTACAGGACAAAAATACAAATGGATGAGCTGCATGTGGGGTTGACAAGAAGATGGGGAAGGATGAATGCGCATTAGAAAGGAGAGATGGATGAGAGGGCACAATGTAATATATCAAATTACATTTTGAGTTAGCGAGTAGAGAATGACCTAGTTTCAACAACAACAACAAAAAAAGAAAAAAAAGAAAGACAAACACGAGGAAGGAAAAAAACTAATGGGCGATATAATTCAATGAGGCTTTATATCAGATTGTAATAAAACATTTTTTTTTCCTTAAGGTATTTATCGATGTAGCATTTTTTATTTCCTTATGTGAGGGTATCGACTCGAAGTCATAAATGAGACGAAGCAGTTGTTGCGGTTCTATTGGGTATGAGGCCAATCTTTATTTCATGCTGTTCAACTAACAAAAGAGGGTAGAAGACCCTTGACTGCATGAAGTCACTTCAGTTGCTGTAGAAAATTAAAAGACACAAAAACTACAGTAAGTATTGCATCATTATGATCACAAATAAGTACTTGCTAATTATCTGCTTTCCAGATCATCTTCCATATTATACAGTGTATGCAATTTAGTTCATAAATGTACATTGTATATATATTGAGTTTACCTCAGCCTATGAAATTCATGTAGTAAATAGATCTGCAATGAAGGCCACTCCCTATTTATTACTTTCACATATATATAACACAATTCTCCAAATCAGTGAGCTATCATAATCATTCTATCAGCCTTAAGCAATATAGAAACATACTCCAACTAATCACAATACAAATGCAGTGGGACATGGCATCTACCAATATTTAAGTCACCTCATCTCTAGAGAAGATTGCAGTATTTGCGATCTGTAATTAGTTATTAAAACATTTGCATACCAATCTGAATTCCACAAGAAAACCATCAGAACCTATCTTTATGAATACAAGGCTTACCAAAAAGCAGTTATATACTAATAAGGTCTTACTGACACGCCTTTCTAGCATTAATAGGCATGACTCAATTACTACCAGCATGCATCCTTCATGTAAATTAAAGTTAAATCTCCCTCTTCTTCACACAAATCATACTCTATCCAATTAAGCTCCTCAGCAAATCTTAACATCAGAGAGTTAATTATATACTGTACTCACATATTAAGGTGTCCAAAACCAAATATAGACATCAAGAATATCAGGATGAGACATCAATTACAGCTTCATATAGGCACAGCTACAACCATTCTCATCTCTGCGCACTGCATGTATGAGCTTTAACCTGCATGCAGTGAGTGTATGTCCACTGGGGCATATCACTCCTCTTTAGTCAGGTACATTCCTTTTACCCCTGACTAATTTGCATTATAAAGAAAGAGCTATTTCCCATTCCCTCACAATCTCCCCTGCTAAAATTAAAGTTTGTCCTCAAACTTGGCTTAAGTATAACAATGATATATAACTTGAACAAAACCCATGAGCACTAATTTAGCTTTCCATATAGTTGCATACTAGGTACCAAGATACATGTACAGTATAAATTTGTCCTTGTCTCAAAACAAACATACAGTATATACTTCTCCAGATATACATCAAAAATAATTCTCCTCCCCAAATCCCAACTTTAAATACATTTCTTTCCTATACTTGTATGAAAAGAGCAAAAACTATAATTAATGTGTGTGTGTTCACAAACACATATCATCAATCAATATTCCCAATGTTTTCTTCAATAATATTGATTAAAGTTTTGTGTTCACAAACGCTGATATCGTCCACAAGATTCCAACTGCTTTCTCCAATAATAGTTCTATATCCAGTTTTAAGAGTTGCTTATTAATATGACGTAGAGGTTTCATCCCAATGTAACTCGCGATTAATACCACTTTGGAGTCTGTCAATCAAAACTCCACTATGTTCATTCTGTGCACTGGGCTTTACTCTGGCATTACCATCAATGAAGTTAGCTGTCGCTGCAGACCGAGGTAGACGAAGAGGATTACTGTGTTTCCCTTTAGTCGGCCTCAGGCTTCGACGTGGAAGTGGGGAAAGGGGGTCATCATCATCATCACTAATTTCTGGTGTAGACGGGGAGGGGGGATCGTCCTCATCACTGGACTCTGGTTCAGGGGTCCAGACATGTAATTCAGGCTGTTCGTTAGTGGACTCGGCTGGTAGATCCCTTACCACTCTTGCAATGACTGAGCTGGAGTCATCAGAAATGCTATCAGTCTGCTCTTGGGAGGTATTGCGTGTTCTCCCCTTTCTGGTTTTAGGAATGACAGGGTCAGATTGTTCCCTGACTGGGCACACCTTAGCTCCCTTCGGTTGACAGTCCATGGACCACCACTGCCATCTGCTTTCTCAATAGCATAGACTGCTCCCTATCCTGGTCTGGATACAACCTTGTATACTGTTGATTGCCACCCATCAGCAATTTTATGTCTACCTTGAGGATGGCTCTTAAGGTACATTCTGGTGCCAACTGTCAGTGGTCTCTCTTTGGCAGATTTGTCGTAGTGTGCCTTGCGATAAGATGCATCATGTTCAAGTCTCTCCCCTGCTTTTTGGTAAGCCCATCGTAGAACCTTGGTGTGGTTAGCCAACCAGTCATTCACATTAGAAGTGTCGTGTTGCGACTCTTCACCCAGTAGAAAGTCAACTGGAAGTTTGGGATCCCTCCCAAACATGATGTAGAAGGGGGCGAAACCAGTTGAGGCATGCTGGGTTGCATTGTAGGCATAGAGTACTTCTGGAAGAAATTCTGACCATCGACGTTTCTTTTCGGGAGGGAGTGTCTTCAGTAAATCATGTAATGTTCTGTTGAACCTCTCGGCTTGCCCGTTACCCTCTGGGTGGTAGGGTGTGGTATGGGACTTGTGGACTCCGTACTGCCGACACAAGGATTGAATAAGCGACGACTCAAAATTACGCCCCTGGTCTGAATGGAGTCGATGCGGCACACCAAACTTGCTAAACCATTCTCTTACCAGTACCTTTGCCGTGGTTTCAGCTGTTTGATTCCTAGTTGCGACTGCCAATGAATACTTGGAAAAAGCATCCGTCATGACGAGAACATTTTCCTTGCCTGTCGAGTCCGGTTCAAGTAGAGTAAAGTCGACAGCCAGCAATTCATTTGGGCGAGTTGCTTTCAATTCCCTCATGGGTTCTCGGATCCTCGGTGGATTTTTGGCCTTTGCACACCGATCACATTGATGACACCAATCTTTAATGTCTATCGTCATCCTTGGCCAGTAACAACGACTCCTAACTAGGCTTGTAGTCCTCTTTACAGCTTGGTGTCCTGTCTGGTCATGGCAAGCCTTTAGTACATCTTTGATGAGCACCCTGGGTAACAGTAACTGCCAAACATTTTCCATGTCACAGACTCTGTACAAGAGACCATCCCTTTCTCTTATCTTCTCTATCTGCCGCAAGAGAAGTATGACACTTTCGTCCTCTCTAGCCCTCTGTTCTCTGTTTGGCTTTTCTTTTGTCTCCCAGTAGTACCTGAATTTGCTGATGGTTGGGTCTCGAAGCTGAAATTCCTCTAACTGTTCCCTTGAATAATTTGGAAAGGGGGCAGGCGTACGAGAAGGTTCCTCATTATCCTGCATTTCCCCCTCGTCTTGGATAGATTGGGAATAGGCATGAGTGTGCTGGAGTTCCTCTGGCAACCGAGTAGCTCCCACTACCATACAACATCCATCAGAAGTATATGTCGCCTCTTCTGCAGTGTCGGGTGATGCATGGGGGCGACGAGATAATCCATCAGCTACCTTGTTTGCCACTCCAGGCTTGTATTGTACATCAAAGTTGAATGCAGAGAGGGCACCAACCCATCGTTGTTCTATAGCCTCAAGTTTCGCCGTGTTAAGATGAGCCAGAGGGTTATTGTCTGTGAACACCGTAAACGTACTCCCGATAAGATAGTCTCTGAATTTCTCTGAAATTGCCCATTTCATCCCTAGTAGTTCAAGCTTCATACTGGAGTACCTTTCCATGTTCTTCTCTGCACCTCTGAGCGTTCGACTGGCATAAGCAATTACCAGACGCTTACCACCTTGCCTCTGGAAAAGAACAGCTCCTAGTCCCTGTAGACTTGCATCAACCTCGAGCTCAAATGGTTCTGTGAAGTCTGCATAGCCAAGCACTGGCGGCTGACATAGCTTCTCTTTGAGTTCCTCAAATGCCGCCTGATGCTCTGGTTCCCATGTAAAGGGTGTTGTTTTTCCTTCCTTCCTCCTCTCAACTTGGATGGCAACCAGACTGTGCAGGGGGCCAGCAGTCTGTGAAAATTCCTTCACAAATCGTCGATAGAAAGAGCAGAACCCTAGAAAAGAGCGTAGCTCTTTGAGATTCCTTGGTGTTGGCCAGCTCCTTACCACCTCTATCTTGTCTGGATCTGTCTGCACGCCCTCTCTGGAAACTTTATGACCCAAATACCTCACTTCTGGACGGAAAAGTTCACATTTTGAGGGCTTGATCTTTAGGCCGTGCTCACGAAGCCTGTCAAATACGCGGTCTAGTCTCTCGAGCTGTTCTCCAAAGGTAGACGAATACACTAAAATATCGTCCAGATAGCACAGGACAGACGAGAAGAACTGGTCCCCTAGGCAAATCTGCATAAGACGCTGGAACGTTCCTGGCGCATTGTACAATCCAAAAGGCATACGTACATATTCGTATAAGCCGAAGGGTGTTGTGAAGCTTGTCTTGTACTGGTCCCTCTCATCCATAGCCACTTGGTGATAGCCCGACAAGAGATCAAGTGTCGAAAACCATTGTGCACCATGTAACGCATCCATTGATTCGTCAATCCTTGGTATTGGATAGGCATCTTTCCTAGTCTTCTGATTCAATTTGCGGTAGTCCACACATAGCCTCAATGAACCATCTTTTTTGCGAACCAATACAATTGGTGATGCATAAGGGCTTGTACTTTCCTTGATAACCTTTTTCTCCAGTAGCTTTCGGATATGCTCTCTAACTTCTTCCAGCTGGGATGGAGGGATACGTCTGTAAGGAAGCTTAACAGGCTCCTCGTCTACTGTTCTGATACGGTGGGTTACCGTTTCTGTGTGGCCCAAGTCCTCTTCTGAGGCAGCAAAGACATCACTATTTCGTAACAACAGGGCTTCTGCTTGTTGTCTCTGCTCCTCACTCAGTCCTTGCCATAGTAGTCCAGGTGTCTCTAGCAGTTTCATTCTACCTGTATCAGCTTGTTGGTCCCCACTTGCAACCATTCTTTGACACAGGACACTATTGTCATCGATCATCGATGCAAGTTGAAGAGATCCAATTGGAGTTCTGGTGTTTAAGAAGATATCCTCATCTGTGGTATTGTATAATTGTACAGTTATTCTTCCCCTACACGAATGAGCCAGCGTCGGACTGAGGATGATTCCCTTCGGAGTTTGCACAATTTGGTCCACAATTACCGCAGTTTGTGTAGGACAAGTGGGACCTGTCACATCTATAGCTTGTATTGATCGAGCTGGGACTCTCACCTTCCCTCTTCCAGCAACACGAACAAGGCTCACATTACTGTTCTTGTCGATCAAATTCTTGCTTGTGACAACCGACGCATCAGCTCCAATTACGGTTGCTAAGGTCTCAACTGGCAATCCTTGTAGAACATTCATACCAAGCAGAATGGGATGTTTTGGTGTATGTGTTGTTTTTGTTACTAGAATACCTCTTTCCGGAACTGTAATGCCAGCAATAGTCACATCAGCCTCAAAATATCCAGAGTAAGGAATATCTGTCCCATTTGCTGCACTAAGAGAAATCCAGTTTAGGTCCTTCAGGGTCGATGGCGGAAATGTTCGCTTGAAACATTCGGAAGTGATGGTTGTGACTTGAGACCCACAGTCTACCACACTAGTGAGTTCCACCCCATTAATAGATATAACGCTCGTGGGGCAAACACCAATGAGCTTGTCTTGCTCTTCATTTCCAGAGCCCCTTCCAAATATCTCTGACGAGGCACCCAGGGCTTGGCTCTCAGCACTGGGTGTATTCAGTTTCCCTGTTGCTGTTGCTGACTGTTTGACTGTCCAGCCCTCTGTGTACGTGGATTGCCCCCAGGATGAGGACTCTCACACTCCCTTGCATAATGTCCCATGCGGTGGCACCGATGGCACTCAATCTTACTCTTGTCTAGAGGGGGTCTCCTGGCACTGCTGGCATTGTCCTGTCTCTCCTCTAACTGACTAAGACGAGAGTTGAAAATGCCCTGCTGTGCTCTCATCTTGTCGAGTACCTTTGATCGCTGCAGTGAGCCCCTCTACCAGCTTTCCCATCTGTGCTGTGGCTTCGGCCTGGTAGGTGGTGCATTTCTTTTTGCGTGGATTGATGCCCTTCAGTTCTTCCTCATCCATCTCCACCGCCCAGTCTCGTACCTCTAGAAAAGACAATTCTGGCTTTTCTTTAGACAACCGCTTCACTTCTCTCCTGAGTACTGGGTCACTCAAGCCATCTCTAAACTGTTCTTTGATGATATTCTTTGACTCAGGAGCTTCTGGTTTGCGTTGCAATCGAGTCGCAAATGCAAGTAAGGCATATGCGTACTGTGCCACAGACTCATCTTCATTTTGTACTCGGTTATATATCTGCCGCATCAGTTGTCTAGCACTCAGCTTGTCCCCAAAAGCTTCTAATAAGATGTTCATTATTGACTCAGCATCCTTCTTTTCTCTATCTTGGCGATGTTGCACCTCCTGCCTTGCAGATCCTTCCAAGTGAGCTAGCACGTAGTCAATAGCACTCTCACCCGTCAGCTTTCGAAGTTTAATTCCTGCCCTAATGTCCTCCACAAAATCGGAGACCAGCATGTTTTCAGTGCCACTAAAGGGCCTGATTTTCTTTTCCTTGGGAGGGAAATACACTTCCCGACTTTTCAGCTCCAATGACAGCTTTTCCAGCTCCTCCCTCATCCCTTCCATGGTCGTCATCTTCCTACCCTCTTTTGTCTTGTACTCCTTGCTGGCTACACACCTGGCCAAGCCAATAGTTCTCAGTTATCTGAAGAGAAACCGCACCCCATCCGTACTACCAAATGTGAGGGTATCGACTCGAAGTCATAAATGAGACGAAGCAGTTGTTGCGGTTCTATTGGGTATGAGGCCAATCTTTATTTCATGCTGTTCAACTAACAAAAGAGGGTAGAAGACCCTTGACTGCATGTAGTCACTTCAGTTGCTGTAGAAAATTAAAAGACACAAAAACTACAGTAAGTATTGCATCATTATGATCACAAATAAGTACTTGCTAATTATCTGCTTTCCAGATCATCTTCCATATTATACAGTGTATGCAATTTAGTTCATACATGTACATTGTATATATATTGAGTTTACCTCAGCCTATGAAATTCATGTAGTAAATAGATCTGCAATGAAGGCCACTCCCTATTTATTACTTTCACATATATATAACACAATTCTGTATGAGCTTTAACCTGCATGCAGTGAGTGTATGTCCACTGGGGCATATCACTCCTCTTTAGTCAGGTACATTCCTTTTACCCCTGACTAATTTGCATTATAAAGAAAGAGCTATTTCTCATTCCCTCACACTTACTTAAAGGGGCATGTTCCCGCCAGTGTAGTTATCGCTGCTCTAGTCATCGCCATCTTGGTTCCGAAGGTCGACTTCTAATTTGCATACAGCTGTCAATCAAAGTACGCGCGGCCTGGCCTGCCTTCGCCAAGCCAGCTGATTGCTGCCGATCGCGACGTCACGAAAGTGGGCGGAAACAGCAGCCGAATCTTAGAGCCGAACTGCGATTGGTATTACTTCGGCACATGTATGCGATAATCGGCATTGTCCGGGCATTCGGAACATGCCATCTGCGTAAGAGCCGTATTCTGTTGATGTCAATAGGCAGCTAGCACCGTCCGCCAGCGGGTACGTATTTTGAACGCCCTCTGGAATACGGGGAACATGCCCCTTTAAAGAATTCCATTACTTTGGACCTTCATATATTGTATAAATGTGTTTTGAGCAAGAGAGGCATTAAAATGAAAATCTTTGTTGTTTCTCTTTATTTCCTTCCCCCTTTTCTCCTCTCTCTCTTTCTCTCTCTTCCTCTTTTTTTCTCTCCTCTCGCGCTCCTTTTCTTCCATTTTTCTTTAAATTTCCCCGCATTTCTAATTCTTTTCTGTGTTTTTTCAATCTCGCGCAACTCTCCCTCTTTTTTCCTTCGCGTACCCCCAGTTTTCTCTTTGTTTCTTCATTTTTTTTCTAACGGACTTATCCTTCTTTTGTTTGTTGAACTAAGCTCATTTAGCAACGGGTGCGCCCAATTTTCACGTTTTGAAATAATTTTGAATCAATTTGTCATTATTCGACAAAGGGTTTACGCCGAAAATTCGTATATTGTGTATTTCCTACGGTTGATCCTTATTTCTTCCTCACGCACGTGTTTATTTTTCGTCAACCGTCGCAGGACAATTGTTGTTTAACTTTATTCTTATATATATATATATATACTTAGGTTTGCTCTATCCTTCCGTACAGAGCTCAATGCCTATAGGCAGAGCAAAATATATATTGAATAAGGCAGTCTATGGTTGCTACTCCGAGTTTTACGCCTTGCGAGTGATCATCAGGCCGACGATCACTCGCAAGGCGTAAAACTCGGAGTAGCAACCATGTTCCATTAGACTGTCTTATTCAATATATATATATATATATATACATATATTATTTTATTAACATGTTGAATCTAAGACCGCTTCTTTATGTTTAAAATAAATATTACCATTGTAAATGTTCTGTTTATACTTAATATTAGCATGAAATCATAAACATTATATTTGCTTTAAGAGTTACCTAAATGTCAAATTATTTTCGCGTCATATTTTTTCCAGAATCAAACTTCATAACTTTCTTTTAATAAAAGGTGATGTATATGTAGCGGAATTTTTGGTTGTGTCTCATTCATTTTCAAATCTAAGTGTCCTATGGAACCGTTAATAAACCTACCGTTAAAAGCTTGAATCCAAAGAAATAACATGTTAAACACTAACTTTGAGAAAACTACGAAAATTAGTTTTGCTTAGATAAAAGATGAATGTTTTTTGTCGAATGTAACAACAATACAATTAAATCATAGAAGTATTTTGTGATACAATACCGGAGGAAAATAAGTAGTACATTACAAGTATGCAAAGTGTTGTATAATCGGTTCACCTTTCTGCAGCATAATGGAGGGCTGTCCATCCTTCTGCATCCTCTGTCTCAATATCTGCATTGAATTCGAGCAGCAGACGTACACAATCCAGATGTCCCCCTCTTGCGGCAACCATAAGTGGCGTGACACCTTTGAATGTCTGTAAGATAAATAATATAGGTACGCTGCCTTCATTTGTAAGTAGGCTTACCATAATATACATGTAGTCCTACTCTAGTTTCATTGATGAATACAGTTTTCCCTAGATAAGAGCCAATCAGGGAGAATATGGAATGCTTACTGACTTGGATCATCATTGTGTTGATAGAAAAATATATTTGACTTTTTAAAATTTACTTATTCGTCATTAAGATTTAAATCTTATCAGAAGTATTCAGCGATGATATTTCATGCTACCGATATCTCGAGCACTGCAGGTAATGAACAATTATTTCGTTACAATGAGATTTATGAAGCTCTGTGCAGAATAAGAGGGTAGGTCACTAATAAAATCACATTAACCAGTCCAAATTTCTAATGTAGTGCTTACTACACACAACTCATTTTTTGTTTTCGTCTGTTTGACGCTTTCGTGTATTGTATCAAGAAAGAAATAAAAACGTGTACCTCTCAGAACGATTTCCTAATATGAGACTTTCAGATACTCAAGTAAAGATTTAAAGCATAACAATGAACGATTGAAAGATAACAAGTTTAAAACTTATCCAACTCAATTTTAGAAACTTATTTATTTTTCTCCTTCACTTCATATTTTCAAATAAATGCTAAAGTTATGACACCTCTATTTGTTCCTACACGACTTTGATTAAAATTCTTATTTCCCCTTTTTCCTCCCCATTATTTGACATTAAATGTGTAACTCGGCCGTAGGCTTGTTATTTAGACATATATGCCTATAATACCGCAGCCATTTCCGGAAAACTAAACCCAAGATGATTATCTCTTGGACAATTATCTCCCGGTTACTTCCGGGGATAGTTGTCCGCGGCTATGGTTATGTCTTAATGATAAGCCCTTTTGAAAATATTGAGTAAGGGAGAACAGTAAACTAAATTTCTGCAATTGTGTGGGAAAGGTCTATAAATACAAGAAAAATATTCAAAATTTTCTGAACTTTAAATCGTCATTCTTTCATAGTATGATTTCAATCTTTACGCAAATATCTCAAAGCCTGATATCAGGTAACTCACTCCGAGGGAGCCGTCTTTAATTTCGCCGAGCAACGACCCGACAGTTTAGTATAAGTTTGAACTGCACGAGTACCATACCTGAAGTCCCACTTTAAGAACGTCATGACTGTTCCCCGAAGTACCGCTAGTGTTGTTTCTCAAGAAATATTCCAAAGATTCCAAGTGGCCATTATCTGCTGCAAAATGCAAAACTGTCCAACCGTAATTATTACATGACTCGATGGGAGCTCCTTTTGTAATGAGATATTTTATAATGTCAAGATAGCCCCCACGAGAGGCAGCAAGGAGGGAAAGATCACCATCACTTGCTGCTTTATGCACATCAGCTCCTGCATGCACTAGACATTTAGCAACATCCAGATGACCCTTTTCCGAAGCAACATAAAGAGGTGCATACCCATCGTCATCACCCTTGTCTTTATCTGCTCTTTGGCTGACAAGATACGTGACAACTGCAAGATGGCCATATTTTGATGCGGCACGAAGAGGTGTCTGACCTTGATAACCTATCCTATCAATATCTGCTCCTTTGTTAATCAGATACTCCACTATGTCTAGATGACCTTTATGAGATGCTGCAAACAAAGGTGTGGAACTATTCTTTGCTGCTTTATCCACATCAGCTCCTGCATGCACTAGACATTTAGCAACATCTAGATAACCCTCTTGTGAAGCAACATATAGAGGTGTACATCCAACGTTATCACCCATGTCTTTATCTGCCCTTTGACTAATAAGATACTTGACAACTCCAAGATGGCCATAGAATGATGCGACACGAAGAGGTGTCTGACCGTGATAACCTATCATGTCAATATCTGCTCCTTCGTTAATCAGATATTGTACAATGTCTAGATGACCTTTATGAGATGCTGCATACAAAGGTGTAGAACCACTCTTTGCTGCTGTGTTCACATCAGCTCCTGCATTCACAAGGCATTCAACTACCTTGGGATGACCTCCTTGTGAAGCTGCGTAGAGGGGTGTGCCGTCATCATATCCCGATGCTTTGTTCAAATCTGCTCCTTTATTCACAAGGCATTCAACTACCTTGGTATGGCCTCCTTGTGAAGCTGCGTAGAGGGGTGTGTCGTCATCATATCCCGATGCTTTGTTCAAATCTGCTCCTTTATTCACAAGGCATTCAACTACCTTGGTATGGCCTCCTTGTGAAGCGGCGTAGAGGGGTGTTTCGTCATCATATCCCGATGCTTTGTTCAAATCTGCTTCTTTATTCACAAGGCATTCAACTACCTTGGTATGGCCTCCTTGTGAAGCGGCGTAGAGGGGTGTTTCGTCATCATATCCCGATGCTTTGTTCAAATCTGCTCCTTTATTCACAAGGCATTCAACTACCTTGGTATGGCCTCCTTGTGAAGCGGCGTAGAGGGGTGTTTCGCTTTTATATCTTGATGCTTTGTTCACATCAGCCCCTTTATTAACGAGGCATTCAACTACCTCGAGATGGCCTCTTTGTGAAGCTGCGTAGAGGGGTGTGTCGTCATCATATCCCGATGCTTTGTTCAAATCTGCTCCTTTATTCACAAGGCATTCAACTACCTTGGGATGGCCTCCTTGTGAAGCGGCGTAGAGGGGTGTTTCGCTTTTATATCTTGATGTTTTGTTCACATCAGCTCCTTTATTAACGAGGCATTCAACTACCTCGAGATGGCCTCCTTGTGAAGCGGCGTAGAGGGGTGTGTCGCCATTGTATCCTGATGTTTTGTTCACATCTGCTCCTTTATTTAAGAGGCATTCAACTACCTCCAGAAAGCCTTTCTGCGATGCGAGATAAAGTGGACTGTTATCATCAATATCACACCTATCAATGTCATCAACTTTACAGATGAGATATTTGATTACATCGAGGTAATCATGAAGAAAGGCTTGACGTATTGCCGCAATGCCGATGTCATCTCTGCTCCCGATATCTGCCTCTCTAATGATAAGATATTTCACAATGTCAAGGTGGTCTTTAATCAATGCAGTATAAAGTGGTGCATTTCCTTCATTTGATGGCTTGTTGACATTTGCTCCTGTATCCACCAGACATTCAACAATTTTGAGGTAGCCATTCTTTGAGGCGACATGTACTGGCGTGAAGCCATCATCTGCATTTTTGTTTACATCTGCTCCTCCACTCACTAGACGTTCAACAACATCGTGATGACCCCCCTGTGAAGCAGCATATAGACGTGTATAACCATAGTGGTCACCCATGTCTTTGTCTGCCCTTTGACTGATAAGATACTTGACAACTCCAAGATGGCCAGAGAATGATGCGACACGAAGAGACGTCTGACCGTTATAACCTCTACTATCAACATCTGCTCCTTTGTTGATCAGATACTTCACTATGTCTAGATGACCTTTACTAGATGCTGCATACAAAGGAGTAGAACCACTCTTTGCTGCTGTGTTTACATTGGCTCCCGCATTCACTAGACATTCACCAACCTCAAGATGTCCATTCTCTGACGCGTGATATAGTGGTGTGAAACCATCTCTATCTTCCAATTCGAGTTTTACCCCTTTAGTTATGATGTACCTTACAGCATCGAGGTAGCCCTGGGAGCTTGCTTTGCAAAGTGCAACTAGACCGACGTCATCTATGTTGCCAATGTCACCTTCCTTAGTTATGAGAAACTCCACAATGCCGTGATGTCCATTTATTAATGCGGTTGACAGCGAAGTGTGACCATTATGAGATGCTCTATTGATATCTGCTCCTGCATCTACCAGACATTCAACAACATTAAGATGACCATCTTTTGAAGCGAGAAGTAGAGGTGTATAGCCATCGTTACCATCTACGTCAATTTCCGCTCCTTTAGTGATAAGATATTTTACTACGTGTATATGGCCATTCCGTGATGAAGCATGAAGTGCTGGGTCACAATCATATATTGATTGGTTCACTTCTGCTCCTGCATCTACCAGACATTCAACAATGGCGAGATGTCCCTCCTGTGAGGCGGTATAGAGAGGTGTGTAGCCATTTTCGTTACCAGTATCAAGCTTTACCCCCTCGCTAATAAGATACTTCACAACCTCAAGATGCCTATTCAATGACGCAATGCTAAGTGGAGTTTGGCTCTTAGGTCCCTTCTTTTCCAGTTCGGCTCCTTCAGTAATGAGATATTTCACTACATCCAAATTAGCCTTACTTGCTGAAGTATAGAGTGGTGTAGAACAATCATTTGAAGCTTTGTTTATATCTGCTCCAGAATTTACCAAACATTCGACAACATCAAAATGACCCTCCTCCGAAGCAAGGTAGAGAGGTGTATAGCCATTGCTATCACCAATATTGATATCTGCTCCTTTACCGATGAGATATTGAGCAACATTCTGGTGACCACTCCGAGACGCAAAGTGAAGAGGGGCGTCGCCGCTTCTACTTCGCTTTTCTAGATCCGCTCCCAATTCAATTATATATTTCACGTGGTCGATATGCCCTTCTTCCGAAGCTATATGGATGGCTGTCTTTCCGTCAGGATCCACACTGCCTAGCATGACCAGCTTAGCATCACCTTTCTCGTCTTCTAGGATAGCCCTTGTCTTTACAAGATCGCCTTCCTTCACCGCTGTACAAAGCGCCATATTCATTCTGTTTTCTCTCTCGGGATGTACTTTGTCTCTCGGCATGTACTTTGTCTCTCGGTATAGGAAGGTCTACATTATGTACTTTAATTTTGTATAAAATAGAAATATCGGGAAGAAAAGTTAACAGGGGAATTCAGTATTTAAAATGTTAAAGAACTAGGACAACGTAGGATGTATTCAAATATATGAATCATACTACTGCATATCGAAGAGATGATTTGATAGTAGCACAAAATCGAAGAATAGCAATAAATATAGACATCATATAGTCTTTCTTCTTGCACTTTCGTATTACTAATTAACATGTCTTGAAAGCAAGACATGAATCATACGCCTTATCTGAATGTGATCATCTTCATCATTCGTCGTCTTGAGTTTTGTGCATCTTATGGCGTTTTTGAAAAGGCGTAATTCCTATCGAAAGAAATACAAGTTCAGTAAGGCTCTCTCTCTCCCTCTCTCCATCTCTCTCTCTCTCTCTCTCCTATCGCTTCAAAGGGGCTTTAATCCTATTCGATGACGTACAAGCTCAGTAAGGCTCCCCTCCCGTCGCTTCAAAATGGCGTTTATCCTATCCTGTGACGTACAAGTTCAGTAAGGCTCTCTCTCCCTCCTATCGCTTCAAAAGGGCGTTTATCCTATCCTGTGACGTACAAGTTCAGTAAGGCTCTCCCTCCTATCGCTTCAAAAGGGTATTCATCCGCTTTGGAGTCCATTCCTTCATTCCAAAAAGCCATCCAAGGTCTCGTACACAGCATGCAATCTTCTGGCCTACATCTTAATGTAGTATCCACTCTGTAGACAAACATTCTGATTTCCTGTCGACTCCGAGTAAGAGACCGCTTCGCTTTATCTTGACTTCTATTGACATGATGACAAATATGCGTCGCACAATTTTAGAGAAAACTAAGACACAATAGTAAACACGTATTGGCCCGTTTCTGCTAAAAGTTAAACCCAACGTTGAATCTAAAGTCACGTTTTATCCTTTGTCAGTTAGACCAAATTAGACTGAGTTAGACATGTTTTTTAAAAGAGCGTCGGATTTAGCTGAAATAACCCAATTCCCAGCCAACACCTGCACGTCGTTGTTTCCTACCGCCGAACTACGCGTGGTGTTTGAATTCTAGGGAGTGATGTGTTAAATACGGTCATTTGGCCTACCATGTGATATTTTCATAAAGTATTCCATTCCTATCAACCCGATATCTTATCAAGAACGTTATGACCTGACAGAGTTTGATGATCTTGTTTACATAACCGCTTTATGGATTAAGAACAATATATATTCGAAAATACGACCAAGCTATGATTAAAATATCCCTGATAATTTGTTTTCATTCGTATCTATATCTAATAATATAATATGAAAGTGCATTAGTTGATGGTGGTGTGTAAACACAGTTATCACTATTTGTATTTGATAAAGATTCAAAGTCTATACAATTCAAACAAGTTATGCCCCAAGTAAACATGTCTTATCAATTTTAGCACGCAGCACTTAAACGAAATCATAATCACTTTTAAAAGAAACTCAAAGGGCAATTGAAAAGAGGCCTTGATTCAAGGCAAACTACGATCAGATTAGAGATAGGTGGGAGATTGCAAAAAAATAGTTTTGATAGAAGCGGGGAGGGACCTCAAACTAAGAAGCAGGGTGTATACACTTTACCACAAAATAACTCTCATGGCCAGAGAGTTACAATTTTGAACTCTATCAGTCGATATCAAATTGGATATACCTATCTATATACCCCTAAAGAGATTATAGGCCTCTTTATTTTTAAGTCGATTTCTGTTGATGTGCAGGGCTGCATACAACTCATATTTTTTTCATTCAAACATCTAAATATATTTCATAGATTCTTTAATTATTAAAAAAAAAAAAAAATCTGCTAACCTTCACCCTAAAACAATGCCCCGGATCTCATTCATCTTGTGACATCATCTGTCAATCATTAGTGACTTAACACGAGACAGTCGTATGTAGCTTTACCAGAGCCGACCATCTGTTTACAATAGATAACACAATGCCAACATAGGAGTTGCTATGTCAGACGTGCTGTAGCATAACCAGGACAAGAAAGGTAATGTGGAGTTATTGCATGAAAGAATGAATTTCTTTTGTGAGCATATGCTGAGCTGGGGGAAGTTACATACCACTAGTATAATATTCATAATGCTTGCTCACTTGACAGTATGGATGAATTTGTTCAACAGAATCAAACGAGACAAGAACACTACAAAAGAGACCGAGAGGAGGCTTTATAACGCTACACAGACACCTGAATATATACTGTTTACCTAACCTATACAGTATGAAGAAGAAAAAAGAGCGTACCCAACTCTGTTAGATTATGATTAAAAATGTATAACGTAAGTCACCTTGAATCATACATCATGGTAAAGTGTGACTAATATCCTGTCTACTGATACCATATTCAAAATTGTACGGCTACGTGTAGTTCTGGCCCCTTTTCAAACATGATGAATAGGCACCAGATGGATCACCTCTGTATTATCTTTATGCTCTTGTAAAGTGATAACGTGCTTCAAAGTTCAGGGCAAATTATCACACTAGGTAAACAAACCATATTGATACAAATCGGAGATAATGAAAGAAAACCGCAAGAAAGCTGTTCTTGACGTTGATGATACAGCTTTTACGGCCTTCTTGCAATTAACCGACGATTTAGTTTAAATTTATAGACCAGTTTTGGAGACGCCCCCTCTCAAAAAATGGAATGGAAGCTCTTATTACCAATCATGTGAACGAATAATTGATTGACTAATAGTACGTGATGGTTACAAATTTTGCTGGGAAACCGCCTACTAATTGATATATTTGGTAAATCATATATCTATTTGGACCTGATAAATATCGCGCACGTGTCTCACACGTGTCGCGTAGTCCCATATACATCTTTCTGTGTATAGTGCTTGTTACTTTCTGTCTAACCCAACATCTAATACTACACTTCACTTCGTCTCTCGTTTTCGCTAATTTATTCGGTAAATTTGACTTTTGAAACCTGTTCATATTGAGGTATTGTATATAAACACGCTCAGCAATTTGATGTGATTTGATGAATTGACGGATTCAAGAATGGAAACCCGAAAAAAGAGCAAAATTAACAGTGGAAAAAATAGTACGGGAAACTCGAACCAAGCCAACGGTCAGCATGCTGGTGCCCACGCCGAAGATCCCGGGCCATCTTTGGCCACCAGTCTGATACACTCAGCTGACCACTCAAGTACAACGGAGATTGACAGCGTGAACGATGACAATAGAAACCAAATTACCCTGCAACAAAGGATTCAAGAAGCGCTGTTGTCCGAGGTCGTAATCTCGACCATCGTGAAAGCCGTTTCGGACGCCATCGTGGACAATGTAACCAACGAGGTGTACAAAGCAATCGACTTTGACATTCAGCAAAAATCTAAACAAGTGAGTGACCTTGAACAAAAAATCTTCAATCTTGAGAGACAACTTTCGTCCTTCCAAACTGCCGTTGAGGACCAGGAACAATACAGCAGGAGGAACTGCCTACGGTTTTACGGCATCGCCGAAAAGGAGGGTGAGAACACCGACGATGTAATCATTAAGCTCGTCCGGGAGAAACTACGCATCGACATCCAGCCCCAGGACCTTGACCGATCGCATAGGATCCCTGTGCGAAATCCGCAAGCAAAACGACGGCGAGGAAATCAAACCGACGTCAACTCCGCGAACAACGATGACGACAAACCCGCGCCGAAGCCGATTATTGTCAAGTTCGCAAGGTATAACGTACGACATGGCATATACTCGTCAAGGAAAGAATTGAAAGGCACGAAAGTGTTCATCTACGAAGATCTGACCCGTGAGAGAAGCCATCTCGTCAATCAAGCAATAAACAATGATCAAGTGAAAGCAGTTTGGACCAATGATGGACGAATCACAATCTTGACAAGGGATGACAGAAAGGTAAAAATCAGAAGAATTAATGATCTCGAACGCATATAGAAGACTTGATGAAACTGATTACTAGAAGTACATTTTGAAAATGGGTCTGACGTACCCTTGCATATCTTGCAGAAAATCCATAAAGTCAAACCAAAACTCTATTCTGTGTGTATCTTGTAAAAAGTGGATACATTTGAAGTGTTCATCTTTACCCCTTTCTTTTTTTAATTTTGATTGCGACTGGATATGTACATGTTGTTTGTTTAGTAAGCTACCATTTAATGACTCTTTTGATAAAGACTTATGTTCAGAGAAAGATGTCAATGATTCTAAAACAAGTCAAAATACACCAATTATTGTCGATGATATAAATTATAAAGAAGTGTTTAGTAAACGAAAAATCCTCTCAGGGATGTGTACAGCACACTTAAATATATGTTCGCTGTTGAAAAATATTGATGAAATACGTCTTATTTTAATTGAGTCTAAGATCGATGTTATTACTTTATGTGAAACTCGCCTGGATGCGTCCGTGTCAGACGAGGAAATTTTAGTAGAAGGTTACAAAGCAGTTAGAAGAGATAGAAACAGAAACGGCGGAGGAGTGATTATCTATGTCCGTGATTCTATTGATTATGTTACTTTATCAGAATGTCATGAGCAGGAATTGGAACTCTCCTGTATTCAATTAAAATTAAATAAACAAAAACCTGTTATTTTATTGTGCTGGTACAGACCACCAGATTCTAACATCGGAGTGTTTGATAAGTTGGAAACTGTTTTGCAGACTGTTGAAGCCAAATTATGTGACTATATACTAATTGGTGACTTAAATTGTGATCTCTTACAAAGAAACCCATCAAATAATACAAAACGATTACAGAGACTTGCAGACGACTATAGTTTAACACAATGTGTAACTACCGCCACGAGGGTTACAAGTTCGTCTGAGACACTAATAGACCATGTTTTTTCATCAAATGCTGAAAATGTAAAAGAATGTTCTGTCGTATCTGTCGGTTTAAGTGATCACGATATGGTTATATTTTCATGGGGAAAGAGTAAACCAACTTCAAGTGGAAACCATTGCTATATTTCTTCTCGCAATATAAAGAAAATTGACCTTGAATCCTTTGCTCAAGACTTACGTAACATATCTTTGAACGATGTACTATGTAAACATTCAACTGAGGAAGCATACGAAATATGGGTTAAAAAGTTCAGAGTTATATTGGATATGCATGCCCCTGTTAAAAGGAAGCGGGTTAGGCACAAGAAGTCACCTTGGATGGCAAGTGAAATACTGACATTAATTCGAGATAGAAATAAAGCCAAACAGAAGGCAAAACGGTCTAAAGTAGACGCTGATTGGTCAAGTTATAAGCAATTACGTAATAAAGTTACTTCTTTTGTGAGAAAGGCTAAGCGAAAATACATTATGGACAGTATTATTGAGAACGTCGGGAATTCCGCAATGATGTGGAAAGTTCTGAGAGAATTGATACCAAGTAGTAAAAAAGTTACAACAATACAGAAAATTAATCTTTGTGGGGTAGAATACATTGGAAACAGCTCCATTGCTAATATAATGAATGAGTATTTTTCCTCACTGGCAACAAACCGTAAAAAAACCGTTAAATTTAAAGATAATCCAGGACAGTTTATTTGTAAAGTAAACACTTCCTTCAATTTTGTTCCAGTTACCAGTGAAGATGTTAAAAAATGTATTAAAGAAACTCCTCGTAATAAGGCTACTGGTCTTGATACTATACCATCGAGTATTTTGAAGGATTCGTCGCTTACTATTGTTGAATCTCTGGCTCATATAATTAACTTATCCTTACGTGAAGGCATTGTACCAAATGAATGGAAGTGCGCCAGAATAACACCTCTTTTTAAAGGAGGCGATTGCACCAACCCGTCGAATTATAGACCTATATCTGTGTTGCCAGTACTTTCTAAAATTTTGGAAAAGCTTGTTTTTCGGCAAACTTATAAATATTTGAATGATTACGACATATTGGTACAGAATCAGTTTGGTTTTCGACCACGCTTTTCAACAGAGTTAGCTTTATTGAATCTAACAGAAAATGTGAATACAGCGATAGATACAGGTCATGTCATTGGATTGGTAACGTTGGATCTTGAAAAAGCTTTTGACATGGTGTCACATGATATTCTTTTACAAAAAATGAAGATATATGGTTTCAGCAATGAATCTTTACGTTGGTTTCGAGATTATTTTTCTTTGAGAAAACACATTACTATTATTAACGGTAACGGGTCAAAAGCAAACCAAGTATTTTGTGGCGTCCCACAGGGAAGTATATTGGGGCCACTGTTATTCATATTATACATGAATGATTTACCGCTTGTTGTCAAGCATTGCACTGTATCAATGTTTGCTGACGACACATGTTTATACTACGCATCTAGAGATCCAAATAGTCTTCAGTGTATAATCAATGAAGATTTAGGTGTTATTCATGATTGGTTATTGCATAATCAACTTATGCTAAATGCAATGAAATGTAAGCTCATGGTCATAGGAACAAAATGTAAACGTAAAGATTTTGAGAACATTAATGTCTGTATTGACAATTGTCCCCTAGAGAGAGTCGATCAATGTAAATATCTCGGTGTTATACTTGATACAGATTTTTCATGGACACCACAAATTGAAAGGGTGAAATCAACAATACTACGGAACTTTTTTGTCTTACGAAGAGCTAGACCATTTATTGATCAACGGACTGCTCTGCTATTATATAATACGATGATCCGATCTCGTTTTGATTATTGTAGTACGATTTGGATGAAACCCGAATCTGGGCACCTAAAGAAGCTTCAGATATTACAAAACAGAGCATTAAGAATAGTACTTTGGGTGGATTCTCGCTTCAGCAGACATGAACTTTACAATAGATTAAAACTTGATTGTCTCAATGTTAAAGTTAAGAAGGACCTGGTTATTCTGATGTACAGAATACTTAACAATGAAGTACCAGATATTCTCTCTACTAAAGTCATTTTGAAAGAAAGTAATTATAACCTTAGAAACAGGGAATGTACTATTAAGATACCTAAACCAAACACTAATTTTCTAAGAAACAGTACTCTCTATATCGCATCTCGGCTATTCAATCACCTACCCCAGTGCATCAGAAAAGAAACCCGGCTTTCAAACTTTATAAAGGCGATCGATGGTGTTTTCCCCCCTACGTTCTAATTGTTATTGTCTATCTTTGTCTATGTCTCTCTCCCCCTCTCTCTTTCTCTCTCTCTTTCCCCCTCTTCCTCGCTCTCTCGATCGTTCACTCAATCTACACCTGATGATTTGTTTTGTGATAAGGAGCTTGTGACTTCACTAAATTGTATTTTTCCTCAAATTTCTGATTGTTATTAAGAGTTTTCTACACATTTGTATTTTTGTTATTAAGAATTTATTTATTTATTTATTTATTTATTTAGACATTTGTATTCTTGTTGTTATTTCCACATGTGTATTCTTGTTATTTTAATTTGTATTATGAATTATATTTGTTTTGTTTATGTATATTGTGTGAATGTTTTTAACGGACTTGCTGAAAAACAGCCTTGTGGCTGATAGCAGGTGTTTTTAACCGTGGATAAATAAATAAAACAAACAAACAAACAAAACCAAGACTGGGCCAAATGTCTTATCATTTTGATGATTCCAGAACCTTGCAGTACACACCAGTACTTATACGCTAGATGATCAACCTTTTCTGCTGGTTTCTTTCAAATATAAACTTAAATTATTGCCTATAATATTATATACAATTCAAACCAGTTATACCCAAATTACATGCCATATCAATTTTAGCACGCATCACTTAAATAAATCATAACCAACCGTAAAAGGAACTCAAAATTGGTATTTGAGTACAGTACTTGTTTTTTGACAAACTGAGTTTTTTCATCAGGTCTTTGTTATCACGTTCCTCCTCCGTTCTGCTGGTTTCTTTTTAATCTCGACTTAAAACATTGCCCATACGGCAACTGGGAGGTACCTGTATAAAGACAACGGGCATAATAATAATGATGTTTTTTTGTTTACATAGCGCTCATGTCTGTCAGACTTGACACTCGGCATGGCGCTCCACAGTTATTCCCCCGCAGGTTTAGCGTTGCTGTCATGATGGCGCTGTAGTATTTTGAGGAATAGTTGATTACAGCCATGTACCAATACCTTTATGTATTAAGTGTGGCAGAATAAATAATGTAGATCAATGTCTTGCTAAAGGGCATTAACAAATTCAGTATTTAAAATACTAGTAATACTAATACCACTACTAGGCCTATTTATGATAATACTAGTAATAATAATAACAATAATGATACTTTCAATGATAACAATAACAATAATTAAAACAACAATAATAGTAGTGATGACAGTAATAACAATAATAGTATATTTATAGGCACACATTATCTTCTTTCGAATGAGACCATAACTACGATGGATGGATAACGCATGACTGAGCAGGTAAAACAATTTGGAATCGGTAAGGCACATTGATATTTTAGTTATGTAATTAAAGGATGCAGCTAAACAATGTCAATGAATTAACAACTACAAAAGTGACCCTTCTCTCATGATTATGGCTTCAAATTAAAGAAGAGATTTGAACATTTAAGATGGTCTACTGTTTCAATATCCAACGATCAACTAAATATCCTAAATCATTTTAATTCCTTTAAAAATCATAATGAACCAAACATGCATTCATCCACATATTTCAAAGCATGGGGTTTATGACACAGCCCCTCCAAACTATTTCAAATCCGTCACGCGCGTTTTATTGATGATGTTTATTTTTTATCATACGAAAGAAGAAACAATGAGTTTTTAAATGATGTAACATAAATGAAAAAATTACTTGGAAATCTTGAGCAATTAACCTATACAATTTAAACTTCATTTTCTCTCGCGTCCTGTGTATTTCATTTCTAAAGTCAGTGCTTGTTTGAGGAGTTGGGCTTTTATATATCCGATTTCGACAAAAATGGTATTAAAATGTGCGTAAGGCTTGAGGGAAAAAAGTCATGAAACGACAATTTAAAATTTCAATCGGTTGCGGCGTAATCTTCGAAAATGTCGAGGGGGGAGGGCCTCCCAGCCCCCCCCCCCCCGTACAGTGGGGGGTTGGGGGGGGGGGGGGTAAGAGGACACTTTTTTTTTTTTGGTCTCCAAAAAATCGCAACGACTCAGCCGACCGCTGAATAAACATTTTTTTTTTCTGGGGGGGGGGGTGATATCAGGGGGGATGTTTGTACAGGCCATCCCCCCCCCCCTACTTCAAGCCAGGGGGCGATGCAGCCCCCCCCCCCCCCCATCCCCTCGGGATTTACGCCCCTGCATCTAAAGGCTATGTTGAATTTTGTTCCCGTAGTGCATTTAATACTTAAGTGTCATCCGTCATGGAAAACTTGATCAGCGTAAATGAGATACGAGCCTTAATATTATATATCATCATGCGAATGCTTATGTCAATAATGCTAAATATATTACTCATTGCGGATGTAGTATCGAAAATAATATCGCTAGTGATATTCGTTTGTCTCGCAATGTGGTCAATAAGGAATCTAAAAGTTCACGACGTTTCGTGCGCTATCTGCAACACTTCGTCGGGTGATACAAACTAATGTAAGCGAGGATTTTTTATACTTTACGGGAGGACCGGCGGAGCGGTCTATAATTCGATCGATAATTGGAACAATAACGCACAATGCCTATTGGTCGACGCACACGGTGATCGACTAATCCCCAAGGCCGCTGGTTCGGCCGCTAGTTCGGTTTATACACCAGGCCTCTTGGCCGATGCATACGGTACTCAACCAATCAACGGGCCGCTGGCTCGGACCTTCTGCTGAATGGAATCGACCGCTGTTGGCCGGCAGGACGGTGAGTGTCATGGCGGCGTATCGTCCGCATCCAAAATTTGGGGATATCGATCCCATTGTCTCTGTTGAAATTAGGGACTTTTAGATTTGCACGTTGACAGCTTTGACTGCAACGTGGGACGACACGTCATTTTAAGGCATTGCGCATGCGTTACGATGTCTCAGTCGACGATCGAGAATGCGTCAACCTTGATTTTCCTAAATCTAGTACATACATACATACATATTGATATTTATATAGCGCCTTTACATGCTCAAGGTACTAGTATGCCGCGTGCGCATAAAATATACAGTTCCTCAGGTAGAAAAAGGAACATCCCTTCCCTGCTATTATGTAAAAATGTGTAGAACAGGTGGCACACGCATATTCACCTGTTCTACACATTTTTACATAATAGCAGTGAAGGGATGTTCTTTTGTTGAGGGTAGAATGAGGAACTGTATATTTTGTCCTCTTTCTTTGTCCGTGATGTTCATAATTTTACTTCCTGCATGCATGTTTATCGTCGAGTGCAATCTAAAAGATTTGTAATTGTAGTCAACATGGGCAGTTAAGTACGTTGACACGCATGATCAGTCGGCGTTCGTCGTGTTCTCGTCCACTCATTCTAAAAGTCCCTATTATTAGGATTGAGACGGATATTGATAGCTTCTTTTACCCTCCGTGTATACCAATGCCGTTCCTGGGAAAGGCACTGAACCCCGTCCCAGTCTGGTTGATGCTGGTTATCCCAAGCATGTTCGGCTACGGCTGAGTTGTCAGTTCGGCGGAGTCTGACGTCCCTCTTATGCTCAGTGATTCTTTCTTTTATCGGACGGGCAGTTTCACCGATGTAGGATCTATCACATCCTTTACCAGGGATGTTGTACACAATGCCGTCCCGTCTATGTTGAGGAATTGGATCCTTGGGGCGTGTAAGTTGTTGACGTAGGGTGGTATCTGATCTGAAAACCGTTCGAATGCCATGGCTCTCTAGGCGGCGCTTGAGTTGTTGGGAGACCCCATCAATATAGGGCAAGACTCTAAATGTCTTGTATACCTTCTGATCCCTGGGTTCTGGCTTATGTCTGGCTTATGTCAATGTACAAAATAAGACACAATATCATTTGAGGTATCCTCTTTTTTTCATATCTGAAGTTCATGCTTGTTAGCCACCATATAACTTCTCACCCTTGCTAAACTACCAATCTACAACTTTCAATATGTAAGCTGTTATTTAAAACCACCTAGGCATATATAGCGTGAAAAGAATCCCATAATGATTGCGCATGTTATAGCGATAATGCCCTTTTATACCGTTGGCTCGGCAAACCCCACCCAAGAATTAGAGTATTGGACGATCCTCTGACCAAATATGGTTACAATTTTCTTCTTAAAACAGGAAAGATCCATTCATTTTAAAGCTTATGAAATAAACTGCATGGAAGTGCGGAAAGTTAGCCATATATTTACCATGTACTACTCTTATCTTTTACTGCATACCTTTTTAACCTATATAAATGATTTTTGCTACATGTTTTCCTTTACAAATGTGTTTATCTTTGAAGTCTTCATTGGTGTTGTTTGTGGTGAGATTTATAACACGTTTTTCGACATGCACTGCTCGCATGGGTTCATTATTAAGATTCGTTGAAGCGACTATAATGACATACATGTAGTACCGAAATCTCTATTTGCAACTGTTAATTCACAATGCTAAGATCGGTGATTTAAAAAAAAAAACGAAATTGTCCAGATCTTAACCACATGAACCGCGATCCAGGGTGCCCTCCCCCATCAGCGAGGTTTTCAGAATATCACTTCCTAATAATGATTCTCAAGACAGAATATTATAATTGGATGATGCTGATATTGTTAAAAATAATGTTGGTTACACGCGGGAGCCTCATCGTCTTTAATGCTCTTGTTTCTGAGGGCCATGCAATTGCTAATACCCATTGATTGCAAGGTACCCATTTACACCTGGGTGGAGATTGGCAACTGTGGATTAATGTCTTGCAAAAGGACGTTAGTGCCGTGCTGAGATTCGAATCCTCAACCCTTAAATAGAGATTGAATTGAATGAACGACAATACCACGACACCTCCCATTAGTAGCATATACACCCCCTCAAAACTAGTGCCCCTTTCGTGTTGGGGATACTGCTTAAACTTGGTGGGTGAATTGCCATTTAGTCTACAATCAGTTCGCCTACTACCCAATTAGCCTATTCCCATATGGTCTTCACCCTGACGTCTTCTATCTAAAGGGTCTAATCATTTCGTCTACTTATAATTCCGTGTAATGACCATTTAACCTAATAATCGTTTGGTCTAATTTCTGTATGGTCTAATCTCGAACTATTCTACTACCCATTTGGTCTATTGTTCATGTAGTCTAAGAACCAGTTAGTCTAATTCCCACTTGTGTAATGCCCATTTCGTCTTCACATGGTCTAATAGTCATTCAATCATAAATAATAATCATCATCAAATGATTATTGGACCTTATGGATGATAGAGGAAATGGACATTAGACAAACAGGGAATCATACCAAATGATAAGTTGACAAAGTGAAATGTGAACCATGTGGAAAGAAAACGGGCGGGGTGTAGACCATATGGGAATAAACCAATTGGGTATGTAGACACAACGGACATGAACCGGTATACAGCTGTCAGCGCTGCTCATATTAATGCAGACGCCCGTTTGCCAGTTCTAATAATGTTCTGCATATGCCTCTGAACCCTTTTCCAGACTTCATGTTTTACTATCGCTTTAAAAGAGACAATATAGATATACCTCAATCATGATTGCATACCCGGCACGGGACTTTTCTTTGTGCATCGCCCATGTAACCAAAAGAAACGATTCATTGGGGATGGGAGCAAATATGCTGTCTGTGTCAACAGGGGCGAATCCAGACGGCGGAAAAGGGGGGGGGGGGGGGGAGCGATTTGTTAGAAAATATTTAGCGCTGAATCAGCCAGACGGCGAATAAGCGCAGGGGGGGGGGGGGGGGGGGGGGGTAGTGAGCACAATTTAATTTATTTTCCCCAATTCCTGAGAAAACATTTAGCGCCGATTCAACCAGCCGGCAAATAAGCAGGGGGTGGGGGGGGGGGGGGGGTTGAGGTAAGGAGCACTATTTTTTGTTTGTTTACCAATTCGTGAGATAATATTTAAATTAACGTTTTTATACCTGTTTTAGGGTGCTGGGGGGGAGGGTACGGAACCGACGGCACCTCCCCCCCCCCCCCCCCCCCTCCCCACGTGGATCCGCACCTGCGTGTCAATAAAAAGCGGAGTAGATCCAATTCGAGCTCATAGTCAATGAGGCTGTTCACACCGCAATGAGATAGCGCGGTCTATCGTAGCACCACATTTTTTCTAGCGCGCGCTAGACCGCGCTATTTCTCGTGGACCACCCCCAAGAGGTGCTCCAGTGACACGCCGTTTTGGCTCGCCGTGGCTCGCTGTTGGGCGGACCGAAACGACGTTGTACCTCCCACACCGCAGATATAGCGCGGTCTAGCGCGCGCTATCTCTGCCGGTGTGAACAGCCTCAATGACTGTTTAGACGATTGTCCGACTCAGACGTACATTTAAATGATAACAGTACTTTTGCGGTATGGGGAAGTCACCGTTGTCATCACACCATTGCAAACGAAGATCACACAGTCTTCAAAATACTGACATTTCATTTCTGGTAAGTCTTTTTTTCTCTTTGAAATTTTTGTTCTGCTTAAATGATATTCAATCACAAAAATCCGCTTGTACTCACTTCGAACGCTCACTTCAAAAACATTCAGGCATATACATAAGTATTATTTTCTTGTCTATGAACCTAATATCTTTGGTCTGTCTGTTGGTGGTCTAGTGACGATCTTATCGGTAAAATAGAAGTAAACAAGCTACCCAGGACCAAAATCCAGTTGAAACCAATTGGAGCAAAACCAATTGCCAACTGGTTCCAGTTGCCTAATGGTTTCAACTGGAACCAGTTGTTCCAATTTCCCTATTGAAACCAGTTGGCTTCAATTGGTTTCAACTGGTTTTACAGTTGGCATAAACTTAATTAGTTATAAGTTAATTAGCTCTTGCACTAATTATCGCTCATGTCAACACAGAAGCATTGTTATACGTGTCTACATTAAGTACAATGTAAAGGGCACTATAATATGCAGATCATATAATATACATAACAAGGAAGGCACTGGTTATATATGTTTGTATTTGATGTATTTTGTACATGGTTAGTGTTTTACTAATCAACTTTTATTCTGTGTAATTAAACAAATATGTTACTAATGAACATGCTCATCATTGCTAATTATTCTTTATATTTATCTAAAACAAAATGCATTACTTGCAAATGAAAATTAGTTAATAAATACATTGTAAATCAGCATAAATTACATAAAACATTGATCTGCACACAAGCAGATAATATGCAAATTAACTGGTTTCAATTGGATCCAGTTGGGTAACTGGAAATATTTTCCAATTGGAACCAGTTGGGTAACTGGAAATGACTTCTAACTGGAACCAATTGGGTAACTGGAAATGAATTCTAACTGGAACCAGTTGGGTAACTGGAAATGAGTTCTAACTGGAAATGAATTCTAACTGGAACCAGTTTGGTAACTGGAAATGAATTCTAAATGGAACCAGTTGGGTAACTGGAAATGAATTCTAACTGGATCCAATTGGGTAACTGGAAATGAATTCTAACTGGAACCAGTTGGGTAACTGGAAATGAATTCTAACTGGAACCAGTTGGGTAACTGGAAATGAGTTCTATCTGGAAATGAATTCTAACTGGAACCAATTGGGTAACTGGAAATGAATTCTAACTGGAACCAGTTGGGTAACTGGAAATGACTTCTAACTGGAAATGAATGCTAACTGGAACCAGTTGGATAACTGGAAATGACTTCTAACTGGAACCAATTGGGTAACTGGAAATTAATTCTAACTGGAACCAGTTGGGTAACTGGAATTGACTTCTAACTGGAAATGAATGCTAACTGGAACCAATTGAGTAACAGGAAAATCATCTTACTGTTTCCAGTTGAACTTCTAACTGGAACCAATTGAGTAACTGGAAAAAATTTCTTACTGGTTAACTGGAAATGAGTACCCATAACAATATTTTCCAGTTCGGCAATTGGTTTCAACTGGAAATTTTCTATTCCAATTGAAACCAATTGAAACCAATTGAAACCAGTTGAAACCAATTGAAACCAGTTGGAGATTTCAACTGGTTTCAATTGGATTTTGGTCCTGGGTATAGAAGACATGGTACGTGGATCGAATCCCTGTCACGGTACTAAACCGTCCCGGGCGATGACATTTATCTACACTTTCCTCTCCTGACTCAGGGGGAAGCAGAGGGGTAACTAGTAGAAACAAATGGCTTACAACGTTCAGCGCCTCAGAAGTAGAGGTCGTCTGATAAATCCAGGGGTAACAATCAAGATACTTTGTGGTTGTATCATGAACTCATTCACTTATAAGGATACCGAAAACCACCACCTATAATTGGATAAGGGCATGGATGTACATACACTCAGTGAAAGAAAATAGAACAGGCTTTCTAACAATAAGCCACTTCCGAGATCCTCTATCTACGCATGAGCCCAACAAGTTCATTTGTATAAAACTGTTAAAACCCATAGATACGAGTGCTAGTTACAAGGTCATGACAAATGTATAAAGGATACTAATTTTAAAAATGAGATGAATTTGACATGACTACACAAGCTTACAAACATACGCCAACCCACATTATTTAATATCCGTATCATGTTTGCGTTGCATGGCGGATCAAAATCAGTGAACCTTAAATAGTCAAAAAACAGAATTCCACAATTCTCATCCAAGGTCATGATGTAAAGATTAATTAATTCAATGGAAACGTATAAGTTGTTGAAACGCACAATAACGAATATTTGTGTGCGAATGATAAATGTCTGTACATTGTACAGTCCGAACTAGAATTCAAACGAAATATTTTGCCGGTATCATCACAAACAAACAATGATTTTGAACGTGCACGTATGTCATGCTTGGGTTGTATGTTTGCTCTATATAATTATATGTGCATTGGGTAAATGGAACCAGAACTCCACAACACCGTGGGCGTCATGAATATAGTGACAATAAAAGTTCACTCTTCCTATTAAAGTTGCCTATTTCCCTTTTTAGCGGTTAGTGTCTTCCAGAAAATATGCTGCCAAGATATTGTAAGAAATATATTGAGTCAAACAATCATTTTAAAATGTCTCAATCCAAAGTAAATTATTGTCTTGTTCTTGTTTTGTTTATGTATTAGATGATTTCTGTCAATATGTCATTGTATTGTGCTTTTATGATTGGCCTAATAAATGATAATAATAATGATAATAATAATAATAAACCATAAGTCAGCATATGTATTTTATAAAGCTCAGTGATATCATGAACGCGAGAGTCCTGACGTGTTAAGCATTGATTTGTGCTCGTTTCTTTGTTTTGTTTGTGTTTGCTTTCGTGCTATTATCGTTTTCATTTATAGGTCTCGCTAAACCTTTATCTCCCCCAACTGATGGAAGTGAGGTCTATTAGCTAAAACAGGCTCTAATTCAACCAACATGACGATGCAGACTGTCCAAATTATCGAGCGGCTACTTGCTCTCATATATGTATGTTTAGAGAATCTTATACACGGTGGCATTATATTTGGCTGGCCCTCACTGGTGTTTGTGTTCATCCAGCTTGGCTATTTCAGTGAATTATGCAGTGACGCCAGAGAAAATGCGACATCTTCATTACAAGTAAGAGACACATATCTGTGTCAATAATTGCAATTTGGGCCTATACTTTATCCACCCTTTTGGGGTGCACTTTTAATGAATTTTTGCTATGCAAATGTTGAACTTTTCTTGTCAATTACTTATGACACATGATTTGATATTTAAGCGTACTTTCAAATTAGTATTCTTGTTATCCTCTGGAAAATCTTCCCGTCAATACTATGCAAATAACTCCCTTCTCAAGTTATATTGCCTGAGCAGTACCAGGATCTGCTGTCCTAGAATCGGACTAGTTGGTCATGAAACAGTGGCGGATCCATGAATTTCTAATAGAGAGGGCACAATGTTTTTGAAATTGTTGACAAGCCCCTCCCCCCCCCCCCCAAAAAAAAAAAAAAAAACAAGACAAAACAATTATCTGGATTTTAGGTCTATGACAAGCAAACAAGTCAGTCATCACATGGATCACAATTCTAGACTTGCGAACTACAGGTATGATCTCTCTAGGTTTCAAATGTGGAGCATGGGTCGGTTAAGACCAGCCTGTGGACCGTTTCCAATGTTGACAGTAGACCTTTATTTTCCTCTCATTCTGTTGGACGGAGGTTTAGTGATCGCGCGATTAGTTGAGGCATCGCGCTGAGTATGGAAGGGTCGGTTATGCCCCCCCCCCCCAATCCGCCAGTGCATCAAAGGTCACGCTGGTAAAGGCTAGCTTTATTTTGATCCTCGGATCCGAGGAATAGAACAGATGAATTTCTTATCGAATTGTGGGTTTTTACGACACAAGCTCGTGTACCTATTATCATAATCCTACACCACCCAAACTCCTAACTACAACTCCTGACCAAAATATCGTCACCCTAACCAAAACCACATATCCTCAACATAATAAAGTTTGAAGAGCAGTAGGTGCCTGGGTAAATTCCATAGTAATAATACATTGATGATGTCTCAAGGCACCTTACATATATACTACTACCAAGGTTTTGTGATTCACGCTTGCCCGCACCGAATTAGGCACATTCTCAATTCTCTATGAGGAGCATTCAATCCAGGCGCCATTTTACCGTCACTCACAATGCTGAGCAAACTACAACGAGCTTCGCATCCTACCGGGTACTCATTCCACACCTGGGTGGAGAGTTGCAAATGTGGATTTATATTTTGCCAAAGCACGTTATAACCCGGCTGGGATTCAGATCCACAACCCCTTTGATTGAAAGTTAAGTGAAAGGAACCGCTTTAGCGCGACACCTTCCTTATTTATATTTTGCATGTATTTCATTAGCTCAACAATATCACCGATGCTCCAAATCTCAGCAAACCAGGCGGTGTTTAATCTTGTCCAGAACAGGAGAGTCGTCTACAACTCGTATTCTCTGTCACTGTAGCTGTGCAAGCTTTATGCATGTTTCCTGTTGGATTCCTGTTCGATCACTTTGGTACCCGATTATCCCGCGTGGTCATGAGGTAGGTTACCAACGCAACAGTTGATCAGTGTAGTCAAGGTTCGAAGCATAAACTGCCCATCAAGAAATAGCTATAGGCCTACAGTCGGCACAATGTCAAATTAATTTGATATTTTTTACCAAAGGGTAGCCCCATGCGTAGTAAGACTGCATTTTCCTGCGATCCTTGTATTGCCAGGTACCCATTTAAAACACCTGGAACGAGATCGAGAGACAAATGTGAGCAAAACGCATCACTCAAGGATGTAAGCACCGAGCAATAGTCGAACTGCGAGTCAAGAGCTAGCTCCACCATACAGTACTAATAAACTCATGTCGCTTTATATTGATAAAATACTCTCTGCTTTTTACTAAGCGAAATAATGCAAACATTTTAATTCATTTGGAACAAGTTACAGGTAGTATAAACATATTTGTGGCTTACACCCAGTAAATAAGATCGATTGATCGATCTGTAATGGGGTGTAAGCCACAAATATGTTTTAACTTTTGAAATTTCTCCTAGGAAGCATTACATTTATAAAAGTTACAGGTACTATTGCATTTATCAAAAATCTACTTTTGATGCGTTCTCATTCCCTCAACTACCATTTTGCACTCATTTAGATTTCTTGTTTTTTGTTCTTTTGCTTGTTTGATTGTTTGATTGTTTTAAGTTGTTTACAGCTGTTTTATACTATCTATCTTTAAAACATCTCTTTAAATCATACCAATAGTATCCTTATGCTCATTGGCTACGTATTGATGGCATTCAGTTCTCCAACATACTCTATTCTCGTGTTTCCCGGAACCATCTGTTTTACCATTGGAGGAGTCATCATGCTGTTTTATTCTATGCAGGTCAGTTATCCAGTCTCTTACGATCACCACATTTTACATTTTATTACCAAACACTTCACCAAACACAAGCGCATTAACGCCCACACACACGCATGCAAACTTGCACACGCAGACACACCCAAACATTTCTAACCCCACCTGCACCAGTTGCCAACGCAGTCATGCGTCTGCGAATGACGCTTCGTGTGCAACGGGTATTAGGCCAGTTGCACACGAGACATCTTTTCTAATGTCGTCATTCAAGGACATTAGAAAGTCATATATTAACCGGTCGCGCGCCCGATCAACTGATAAAATAGGGACTTTTAGATTGAGTGGACGAGAACAGCGTGCACGTCCACCTATCATGCGTGTCAAGTAGTCCACTGCCACTGTCGACAGGAAGTAAGCGTGATGAAGTCATGAATTGCGCGCCAAATTTCAAAGGAGATTCCGCGCGCCCCCTAAATGCAAAACTAGTCACCAGCCGGATGGGCGGTGCGAGGGCGAAGTTCATGCACACTGCCACTGCCAATAGCTATAAACCTTTCTACGGATGCTATAACACAGTTCAAGACAAAAGAGTTTCATTGAGAATAGAGAGAAGGGTACCAGGGTACCACAAAACTTACTCCAGTTTCGTGAAAACTGTTGTTGCTCAAAGACAAAAATAAAATAATCTCTGACTTGTTGTCATTCATCTTGAGGCTTGAGATGACGTCACATACTTATGTGAAAAAAAGTGCACGGTGTCATCAAGATTTAGGACGACGGAAAAATCAAGGTGGACGCGTTTTTCGACGCATGCGCGTCCCTTAAAATGAGGTCGCACGTAGCAGTCCACTATGTCGACGTGCACATCTAAAAGTCCTTAATAATACACCCTCAATACACCCTCAACGCTAAACCGGAGACAGTTCTAGCCTTTCATTCATATCCTCGCAATTTAACGGGTGTATTTTCGGGAGTCACGCGATTGGTGTGGGATGCGTGTTAGGGAGGAGGACATAGATGATTGAAGAATGAAAAATATATAAAAACGGATACAATCTAGACTATCTCTAACCACAGACGTACCAAAGGGTGTGATGGCTCTGTGTAGGGTTTCGGATTTAAATAGACGTTCAGCGGAACTGGCGTACGTAAGCCCCATAAAAATCTTAAAACAGAAATGTGAGCGTACAGAAAATTCGTGGATCATTTCTTTGAATACTTTGAAATTGAGCGCAAGGAGTAGCAATGTGCTACACATGAGTGCTATATGAGACCCCACTATCATTATTATCATCAATAGTATTGTCTGTGCTATTATTATTATCATCATTAGTATAATTATTATCATTATTATTTCATGATGATGACTATCGTCATTATTGTTATCATTATGATCGTTGTTGTCGTTGTTGTCGTCGTCATTGTCGTTGTTATAAAAATGATCCTACGGACATAGTCTTTATTAAACCAAATATTAAATCACCTTTAATGTCTATAGATTATGCACGATGCCGGATTTTCGTTCAACCTTCTCTTCTTCATCTTGGCCGGTTCCGTTGTCTTCCTCAACATCAACACCTTCCTCGTCCTTCCTACTAAGTATATTCCCTGGCCACTTCCAGAAGGGTACAGACTTATCACATGTTGCACCCCAAAGACCACTACAGAGGCGACAGGAAACTGTGCATACGATAACCAAGGGTACGCAGAGGACCCATTTAGCGAGATGGTGGGTGTAAATGAGAACGCCAGGCAGACTAGCGTGGGTTCTATTACAATGGATACAAATAGCAATACGAAGGAAGGTGTCATCTCCGAGGCTGAGGAACGGAAGACAAAGGAGTATGGAAGCCTCGGGTCATGCCTCCTGTCGATGCCATTTTGTCTGCTAGTTATCTGGCAGGCATTCCTGGAGATGGACCTTCAATTTACCTTTGGAACCCTAAACTTCTTTTTGACAAGACTGTCCAATGGGGATGAGGATCTCGGTAGGTATATCAAGTATGGTTACGGTCAATGGCGAATTTAGGTGGCACAGAGTGACCCGTGCTACAATTCAAAACTTAATTTGACAGAAATTAGGCACTGACAAGAAAAATGTGACCCTCTTTAAAGCTCCCACCTTCGAATTTAGTCCCCTCCCCCTCCTTTTTGTTTGTTCTTGCTTCCTTGCTAGTCAGGGATAAATCGCAACCTGGTCCAATGTATCCGAATCCTGGATCCGCTCATGTTAGTGTTACCTTTACATTTAAAGCCGCATAGAAGTTATGTCATCGAGGTTGAAAATATTATTTAGTTATTTCGTTCCTCATTCTGAACTCTTTTCACCAGGAAATGGGAACTGTAAATCAATGTATTCAGTACCATTACAGGAGCAGAAATGAGAAGACATATATATCTAGAATAATCGTAATTCAGGTAGAGATATCGGCAGTAAAAGTAGTATAGGATTTCCCGGCCAAATTCGCGAGTTTGTCATTCAAATTAATTTTTCTTGCGTTCAAATTCGACGGTTTTAGTGCAGTCAGGTATATCTCGGGTTTATATTCCCTTTTCTAGTTTTCAAATCTATGGAATTTTCGTTAGAATCTACATATGTTTCATTCAAATTAATGAACAATGTGCTTCTTTCGCTATTTGGTCATTCGATTTGGCGCAACACGATTTTCTGACAACGCGACGGTGTACTTTTAGCATTCTAATTCATTTGTAGCATTCAAATTAGCACTTTGTGCACTTAAATTGATGGTAAATATACATTTCTCGTTTATTACACACTTTTTATAGCTCATTCTTTTTTTTTCAACATTGTTTTTACATGTGTATTTCATCATATTTTATTTTCTTGCATTTATACACTTATACTTTTATCTGTTATTCATCAGCATTTAAGTTTGATTGTTAAGAAGAAAAAAACGACTTGCATCTACGGATCTGATGGTCTCAGTATATTTGTAAATGTTCATGTAAGGAAGTTTTTTGTCTTATGTTTCATCAAAAATGTATCATAATTTCATCATAATTTCATTATGGAAGAAGGGTACAATATTGTGACTGGGGTAGGGACTAGAGTCAACAATTTGAACATGATTCATTATTTAGCCATGTCTTTAGCCATCGATCTGCTGGCGGGCAAGTAAACTATGAAACTCTTTAAGAAAAAACAGAGGGGTGTGCTGGGTATAAGAGACGATGTGAATTACTTTTGTAAAATTCCGAGTCTGTAGTAAAAAGGGGCGATTGAGGGTACCCCCACTTTTCCCGGGTACATGAACATGTCCGTGCAGAAATGCCATATCCCTTGATTTCGCCCCTTCTTTACTTAATTTCTGACTACACCCATCTGCATTGTCCTGAAAATAAATAAATGGAATAACAGCTTAGACCCCAATGGCAAATCATGCATTTTAACTGCATTATTCAAAAACTGTAAAAGTTTGTTGCAATTCTTCCCCCTAACATTCCTAACTTGAATAAAAATATTACGAATACGAATGACAGGTGTTAATTTGAATGATAAAAATTACGCTTCGACAAGTGAATATTAATTTGAATGCTAGTTGAGCAGTTTCTAAATTGAATGACAGATCTATGAAACCCTTCGACCAAAATCCTAAATTAAATACAACAACTGGAAAATTGAATGATAATTGGCATGGCAAAGCTGATCTGCGCTAAATTAAATGCATAGTTAATGAATTCGAATGACAAACACGCGAAATTGGCCGGGAAATCCTATAGTAGCTAGATGTAGTAGTAGTAGTAGTAGTAGTAGTAGTAGTAGTAATAGTAGTAGTAGTAGTAGTAGTAGTAGTAGTAGTAATAATAGTAGTAGTAGTAGTAGTAGTAGTAGTAGTAGTAGTAGTAATAGTAGTAGTAGTAGTAGTAGTAGTAGTAGTAGTAGTAGTAATAGTAGTAGTAGTAGTAGTAGTAGTAGTAGTAGTAGTAGTAGTAGTGGTAGTAGAAGAAGAAGTACCAGTCCATGTTGTCGTCCTTGTTTCAATACAGAATATATATACAGTGCGTCCCAGAAAAAACGAAACCGAGAAGTATCGATGTTTCATCATAACTTAATCACAACCATAATTAATGAATGATACATATTTGGAAAGCTTAGAGTCCCCTCTTTCAATTGATGCTAATCACGTGATGCATATTTCACGCATGAGTGATTAAAAGCAATTTGAAGGAAGGAAACCAAAAAGTAATTTGGCGGGCGGTATCTGAATTTCAAAGAAAAATTCATATTCCTAGAAAGTTCATTTTCTGCTCTTTCATATGATACCTCAATCAAGAAAAATGAGCGAGGAATAACAAAGTTCTGTTTGTTTAAAGTAGCCCTTACATTTTCATAATTTTAACAAACGAATTCGTTTTCACTGGGTGCCTGCCGTAGCAAAAAGCAGATTTGACAAAAGACTTAACTCCGTTTCGTTGACAATCAGCCATGCATGAAGACTCTCGTCTACGGCTGATTGTCAACGAAACGGAGTTAAGTCTTTTGTTAAGTTCGTTTATTGATACGGCAGGCAGCCAGTGAAAACGAATTCGTTTAATAAAATTATGGAAATGCAAGCACTACTTTAAACAAACAGAACTTTGTCATTCCTCGCTCATTTTTCCTGATTGAGGTGTCATATGAAAGGGCAGAAACTCAACTTTCTAGAAATGGGAATTTTTCTTCGAAATTTAGATACCGCCCGCCAAATGTCTTTTTGGTTTCCTTCCTTAAAATTGCTTTTAATCACTCATGCGTGAAATATGCATTATCTGAGTAGCATCACATGAAAGAGGAGACTCTAAGCTTTCCAAATATGTACCATTCATTAATTATAGTTGTAATTAAGTTATGATAGAACATCGATACTTCTCGGTTTCGTTTTTTCTGGGACGCACTGTATAGGAAAGACGAGCTACAAGCATTCGTCGCATTTTGTTTCAATGCTCGTCCAATGCCTCACCTCATCCCTGAACAAAATCCTCTTTACATTATCCTTACCATCTCTCTAACCCTAAATCTAACATCAAACCCAATATAACATACAAACTTTCAACCCAAGCCCACACTATTGCTGACAAAATAAAGTCCCGGACCAACTGTGGGATCACATTAGAGGTGTCGTGGACGAGTGTATATGTCAACGGACTCTGGATCACAAGGTCCGCGGTTCAAGTCCCACCGCGGCACTAATGTCCTTTGGCAAGACATTGATCTACATTTGCCACTCTCCACCCAGGTGTTAAATGGATACCCGGTAGGATGCGAAAGCTAATGTGCTTAGATTAGAAAGTGTGCGCTTGTAAAAATTACGCCTGGCTGGAATGCTCCCCAGGGAGTGGAGAATATGCATACATTGTGTGCGGGTAAGCCTGAATCCAATGACCGGGGTAATAATGTATAAATCTGTAAAGCGCTTTGAGAGGGCCTTCGGTCCTGAAAAGCGCTATATAAGAACTAGCTATTATTATTATTATATTCGTCGTCATTATAGTCACCATTGTCTTTTGTCATTAACAGTATGATTTATTTGTATAATCTAGTGAGTTGGTACACAAACGTCTTCGCTATTACACAGTTCTTCAGCATCATTGTTGGTCCTCTTGGTGGACTTCTCATGGATAGGAACAGCATATCGATGTCGTGTTCGAAATCCAGTGAGTATAGTGTACCATCCATTGTCAAAACATGCACTTCAATTTCATAGTACAGTAAGTTTACTCTGTGTAGGTTAGCATAAAGAGTATACGTGTGTGGGTGTGGGTGTGTGGGTGTGCTTGCGACGCGGGTGCCTGAAGTCTTTCGTCTACGGCTGATTGTCAACGAAACGGAGTTAAGTCTTTTGTTAATTCCGTTTTTTGCTACGGCAGGCATCCAGCGAAAACGAATTCGTTTAAAATTATGGAAATACAAGCACTACTTTAAACAAACAGAACTTTGTTATTCCTAGCTCATTTTTCCTGACTGAGATGTCATATGAAAGGGCAGAAACTCAGCTTTCTGGAAATGTGATTTTCTCTTTGAAATTCAGATACCGTCCGCCAAATGACTTTTTGGTTTCCTCTCTTCAAATTCATTGTAATCACTCATGCGTGAACTATGCATTATATTATATTATATGCATCAAATGAAAGAAGAGGATCAAAGCTTTACAAATAAGTGTCATTTATCAATTATAATTGTGATTAAGTTATAATTGTGATTAAATTAAAGTATACTAAATTGAATGCAAGTAGTAGGAAATTGATCAACATAAAATGAAATTGAATGTCCAAAACAGGCTCATCGTGAGCGCCGCGTTAATTTGAATGCACCAATCATGAATAAGAGTGCCGATAAATGAAATTGATTGCCTGGATTTTGAATTTCGAATGCCCGAATTCACCTGCAAGTGACCTACACTGTCGCTCATAAAGGTGGAATATTTTTTTTTAATCCCAATTTATGGAATTATTTTAAAAATAATTTAAAAATACTAGATCTAGATAATAGTATACATTCTCAGATTGTATTGAATAATAATTTGCCAATGTGTGTTTTGCGTGACTGCTAAAGCATGTATATGCTACTATGCTTATCAACTAGGGGACCTATGCCCTTAAGTCATAAATGACAGTAATGAGGATTAATGCCCCACAAAAGGGCACTAATATAGCACATCGACACGGTGTTGATCCTGGGGCCTCACATTTACGAGGCCATTGCTTTGTCACTGAACCATGACTGTACGCAGCGGGGGCTAGGGTAGGGGGCAGTTTCCATAAATAAAAAAACACACAGAAAATGCAATAAATTTTCAATAATTTATTGCATTTAATCCAATCTTCATCGTTCTCCAGAAATACCTCGATAAATGAGCTTATTACAGAAAAAAAATACACTTCAAGACTAATGTTCGATTTTCTTGACATTCGCAGAGAAACCAAAGAATAGAGGTCCTTACGCGAAGATGCGAGATAGCTGTCTTTCTCTGGCGATAACCACTGTCGTTTCAATTGGCTACTCCATCTGTCTTCTGATTCCAAACCTTCAACTCCAGTATCTAACTTTCATCCTCATTCTCGTACTGAAGTCTCTACTCTTCGGAGTCGGGTCGGCTGTTGTAGCGGTGGTGTAAGTCGTCATCTGATTATTGCATATTTCCAAGAAGTAACAGGTTGTCATGGTGCAGGCTTTTAGAGGATAACCACAAACAAAGCGGTCCTTCGAATAAGCGTTAAGTGTCGTATCAAAAACCTGAAGCTTTCTCCATAAATGATAACATAACCATTTCAAAACTACCAGACTTGGAAAAATCAAATTCTATCAGCCGAAACAAGCAAAATCACGTCATGTATTTCCGAGTTGAGTGCCGAGAATGGCGTTGATGTATCAGTTGATATGGTACATATACAGAGCCCGTCTCGTATTACCGATCTCACATTTTCTGGAATCAAGTATATCACGTACATAAACTTTAGAAGACATAATAGTTTGTACTAATCTTTTGTTGATATCATTTCGATATTCAAGAAAAATAGAATACATCCATACATTGTTAATAATAACAACGTTTAATTATGGGATTTATTTGTTGGGAACACATACAATATTTTATCCAACACGCAAAGTGCTCAAGGTGCATGGCTCTGCTAGGTTACCGGCTTCAGGGCTCATAGCATTTAAGGAGTAATTCCTCCTACCAGTAATAACACATGGGTGGAGAATGGCAAATGTCGATTAATATCTTGCAGAGTGCCAAACACCTGTCAAAGAACAAGTAGTGCCGCGCCGAACCCATGAACCCATGAACCCAGAGCAGTAGCCGCTAACACTGTGAATCGAATTATTTTTCTTCTTTTTTTATGTGACGTCACAGATTTCCAATGAAGTATTTTGTCAGTGTATACGGTGCCGTTCGAACCATCGGTGGATTCTTCACGTTTCTTCAGTACCCAATCTTCATCGTTCTCCAGAAATACCTCGATGATGACCCTTTCTGGGTGAGCACAAACAGTGAGCACAGTGAGACTGTAAACGACATCAAATTGCAATTGTTACCAGTGGCGAAGTAACGGGGGGGGGGGGGGGGGGGTAAGAGGACACTTTTTTTGTTTTTTGAAAATTTGACATTTTGCTCTGCTGGTCATCTCTTTTAGGTCAGTCATTGGTAATTTTTTTTTTTTTTAAATTTAAACAAAATTATTTTTAAAAAAATCACAAAGGGGGGGGGGGGGGGGGGTTTGCTCCAAAATACACACATAAAACAAAATGAAAGGGAGAGTTTACGCGCCTGACCAGGAGTACATGATATAAGAAGTAGATTTGATATCGGATACATTATCCTTCTATTCTAATGATGTCACAATTGTATACTTAAACTAATTTACGAAATTATATTGTTATTAGATGAGTAATTAGATAGTGTGCTTTGTAAGTATTTATTATTAATATCATCGTCCCATGCAGGTGACCATTGCATTCATAATTGCTGATGTATTCACGTTCACCTTACCTGCTGCCCTCTACGTTCTCAGTAAACGGAAAAGTTCAACGGACAACCACGAGTAGTGAGCTGTCAACACCATCAGTCACGAAGTTTGGAGTTTATGGGGGCACGTCCCCCCCCCCCCATGCGAATAGCAAAATGGGAGAGAGATAGAGAGAGAGAGAGAGAGAGAGAGAGAGAGAGAAAGAGAGAACAGAGAAAGTGTAAATTGAAAGGGGAGAAACTCCTACCTCACCGTCCCCCTAATGTATGGCATTCTTAATTCACAAAGTACCACCCCGCCCCCCCCCCCCCGGCCCCGCCCAATGGCTGGAAACTCGCTAAGCTATACAATGCACAACAATTGTCAAAATCATTCCATAAATTGGGGTGCAAATAATTATTCCACTTTTATGACCAACAGTGTATACATTTTATTCATAATTATTCATTTACCATTTTTCACATAACTTATAGTGAAAATGTTTAGTGATGCAGTTTTTTTTTTAAAGTATAGTTTTCATTTCATATAATTCGGCCCCATTCTACATTCAAGTATTTTCCCTTTATTCCCAAATTACAATGTTTAGTGACGAATGAATATTTTGGGCACTGTACTAGTCGTTTATCCCTCTCAGAGTACATAAATATGATATAAATGTTCAGGTTAAATAGACACATGGTTTCGAAAATGGGTCTTGTCACGGCATTATGCATATAACATAACTTTACAGAATGCCATCATGACTTGTCTTTTCAAACAAATAATTTTGAACATTACATAAAAGGTGATAATCAATAAGTCTTTTTTTCGAAACACTGATGTCATTCTACAGGCCCTAAAATCTCCTTTATGAGTGTCGTGGTCGAGTGGTTAAGGCGCTTGACTGGAGATGCGAAGGTCGAGGGTTTGAATCCCGACACGGCACTAATATCCTTTGGCAAGATATTAATCTGCACTTGCTACTCTCCACCCAAGTGTTAAATGGGTACCCGGTAGGATGCGACCGTCATTGTTGGTCAAACAGTTTTGAGCGTTAATTTACGCCTGGCTGGAATGCTCCCCAGGGAGTGGAGATTGTGCACACATTGTGTGTGGGCAAGTATAGAATCCAATGACCGGGGTAATAATATACCTGTAAAGCGCTTAGAGACGTCATAGATGTATTAAGCGCTATATAAAAGCGGAGTAATTATTATTATTTCATGCTCTTTTTTTTTTAACAATGATGTTAACGCATCCATTCAAAAATATTTTCTTCACTTCTGTTAGTGACTAATGTCATGAATCAGCCTTCAGTACGTAAAAACATATTAAAATAACGTCGCGAGACGTCGTCGACTGCCCTTAGGAAGGTCTACGATTTAAGTATTGTACAATATAGCAGCCGACGATCGACAAGTGGTCTGAATAGGCACAAATGAGCACCAATTTTTCTTCTTCTTTTTTTCTGGGGGGGGGGGGGGGGAAGGGGGGAGGGGGGTACTGTGCACTAAGAAAAAAAATCTTCTGTGCCCCGAAATTATATTTTAAAAAGGTACATTTCTGGTCACTATCTTTTTCAAAAACTTTATTTTTTTGCCAGGGGTGGAGGCCCGTCCTTTTTTTTAGGGGGGGGGGCAGGGGGGGGGGGGGGACAAGGCACGCTCCCCCTGGATCCGCGCCTTGTATCGATTGGAAGGTTGGTTGAGGCTTGAAATTGATTAAATTAATTTGTTGGAATAAATAACTGATTATATACTAGTAGTTCGTACGTTGGGCCGAAATGTACTGTGGTTGGGCTTGAAATGTTTGGTTGGTTGGGCTAGAAATGCCTCAATATGTTGTTATGAATGTTTGAATATATTTGCAGGTAGGGCCAATATACTGATGGTTGGTTGTTTGGGCTATAAACATTTTAAGTTGTTGTAATTTATGTTTGAATACAAACTTCACTTTGATCGAGATGTACTCATGGTTGGTGGTTGGGCTAGAAATGGATGGTTGGTTCGGCTAGAAATGCCTCAAGTTGTTGTTATAAATGTTTAAATATATTCGCAGGTAGGGCCGATATGTATTGATGGTTGGTTGTTTGGACGAGAAATGGATGGTTGGTTGAGCTAGAAATGTTTCAATTTGTTGTTAATAGTGTTAGAATATATTCGTAGATAGGACCGAAATGTACTAATGCCGGGTTGTTTAGTTGGGCTAGAAATGTTTCAATTTATTGTAATAAATGTTTGACAAAAAGCTTTGCAAGTTGGACCGAATTTTACTAACGATTGGTTGGTTGGGCTAGAAATATGTCAATTGTCGAAATAAATGTTTGATAATAAACTTGTCAAGTTGGACCGAAATGTACTAATGGTTGGTTGGTTGGTTGGTTGGTTGGGCTAAAATGGCTGGTCGGGCTAAACATGGCTGTTTGGTTGGGCAAGAAGTGAATGATTGGTCGGGCTAAACATGGTTGGTTGGTTAGGCTAGAATGGTTGGTCGGGCTAAACATGGTTGGTTGGTTAGGCTAGAATGGTTGGTCGGGCTAAACATGGCTGTTTGGTTGGGCAAGAAGTGAATGGTTGGTCGGGCTAAACATGGTTGGTTGGTTAGGCTAGAATGGTTGGTCGGGCTAAACATGGTTGGTTGGTTAGGCTAGAATGGTTGGTCGGGCTAAACATGGTTGGTTGGTTAGGCTAGAATGGCTGGTCGGGCTAAACATGGCTGTTTGGTTGGGCAAGAAGTGAATGGTTGGTCGGGCTAAACATGGTTGGTTGGTTAGGCTAGAATGGTTGGTCGGGCTAGACATGGTTGGTTGGTTGGGCAAGAAGTGAATGGTTGGTCGGGCTAAACATGGCTGGTCGGTTGGGCTAGAAGTAAATGGTTTATTGGGCTAGAAGTGAATGGTTGGTCGGAATAGACTTTGCTGGGTTGGTTAATATCCTATTAACATAAACTTGATGGGGATATCCCGGTTCCCCTTTTCAAAGAATTAAGCACATATTGTATAATGAATATTGAAACTAGTAATATCGTAACAATGGAACAAAGACACACAAATTCTGCTTTTAAATATCAGAAAAATATCCCAAGACCAGAAACATTGATAAATCCTGGAAACTATTAATCTCTTCATATCTGCATCAAATCTAACCCTGGATGCGCTCATCTGATCGTAACGCAATGCCTATAATCCCTGAGCTTGACCTGTCAGTGTCACTAAAAGGATATCAATATTTACTCATCTGTCCGTAATTAAATGCCTAACATCCCTGAGCTTCCCGAGGCTCCGCCCCCTGGACCGCACCAGGGGCCCTATATTGCGGGCCCCTGAATGCTCATATTACTACTGTCCCAAAACATTCGGTTGTGTATAATGACACCCAAGTACTTAGTTTCAGAAACCACCTCCAGTTGCTTATCATTTAGATAGTACTTCAATTGGACCGGATGTCTTTTCCAGGATATTCTCATAACTTTGACGGTATTTATTTAGACTCATTTTGTTTCTGTCACCACTACTGATGCGTCACGTCCTTTAAATCCGACTTGGATACGCTATTGCAATAGGATTAAGGGTGCGTTCAATCGATTTTTCGAAGCTAGAATCACAAACATGAATCACAAATCAAAACGCCGTTACAAAATCAAGGTCACTGTGGTTTGCATTCAAAGCGATTTTTCATCAACGCTGATTCTAGCTCATTTCGAGCCCAGCCACTGCGCATCGCACTGCGCAGTTTGACCCAGGAAGTATAGGTCAACTTCGGCGCGCGCTTTTTGGAATTGTTTACGGCCGACTGTCGACTGCTGTTTTGAGCATATATCGCAATAATAAAACAAAGAATGAGAAGGTGATAGAAGGAAGAAACAAAGAATAACATAAGGAAGGACAGAAAGAGAAAGTGATATAAAGATTAAAACAAAGAAAAACATAAGAGAAGGTGATAGAAGGAAGAATCAAAGAATAACACAAGGAAAGACAGAAAGAGAAAGTGATAGAATGATTTAAACAAGGAATAACAAAAGAGAAAGTGATAGAAGGAAGAAACAAGGAATAACACAAGGAAAGACAGAAAGAGAAAGTGATATAATAATGAAAACAAAGAATAACATAAGAGAAGGGGATATAAGGTAGAAACAAAGAATAACATAATAAAAGACAAAAGGAGAATGTGATATCAGGAAGAAACAAAGAATAACATAAGGAAGGACAGAAAGAGATCGTGGTAGAATGATTAAAACAAAGAATAACATAAGAGAAAGTGAAAGAATGATTAAAACAAAGAATAACATAAGAGAAAGTGATAGAAGGAAGAAACAAAGAATAACATAAGGAAAGACAGAAGAGCAAGTGATAGAATGATTAAAACAAAGAATAACATAAGAGAAGGTGAAAGAATGATGAAAACAAAGAATAACATAAGAGAAGGTGATAGAAGGAAGAATCAAATAATAACATAAGGAAAGACAGAAGGAAAAAATGATAGAAGGAAAGCAAGGAATAACATAATGGAACAGGCCACGATAAAGAGCATGGTATAGTGAACGCAAATTGCATGAAAAGCAGGCGCGCGGCTTTTGCCCAAACCGGAACAGGCCACGAAAATGACGCCATAGAATCATGATTGAGAACTCCATTAGTTCAATCGAATTTTAGCGACCGTGATTCTGCAGAATCATGATACAAAACGCATCTTTTTCAGCGTTTCATGTTTGTGTTTTTAAACAAGTTTATTTTTACGACCGACAAAAAAAAAATCGCTTGAACGAATTGCGTTTTAAACTAAACGTCTTTGAAAACCGTGATTCTAAGGTGAAAAAGTGTCGATTAAACGCACCCTTAATCACCCTATAATGTGCCAGATAGTTATGAGTATTCTGTTTCGATACAAAAGGACAAATGAGCCTGTATACCATGTAACTCCCAATGTTGTCATTCATACCATTCATAAGCAATATACATTAAGTAAATATATGTATATATAATAATAATAATAATAATAATACATAAGATTTATAAGGCGCCAAATCCACTTGACAGTCAAATGCTCAAGGCGCAGCTTGTGCAAAAGATATAATACATACATTATACATTTATACAAAGTGCGATAGGAAAGGTACAGACATGAAAGGTTATATGGCCCTACATGGTACATTTACCGGACATCATACAAGCTGGTATATTAACCCTTACCCTAACCCTAGTTAAAAACAATATAACTAATTAAACTAATGACGAATGATTAAACCTTAAATTTTTTTCGGGAGGCCTTACAGTTTCCTCTGCCTGCAAACGTACGTAGAGGGCAGTACTTCTTTTGTGCAGTCGTAGTTAGCACATGCGTCAAATGATCCCTAATATCCACAAATCTTTTACTCTTGGAGAAGTCCCACTTTGTGTATTTTAGAATAATCAATGCCAAAGTCATGTATGTGCTTCATGAATATTTTTTGTTTGCCCTCTTGTGTCATAAAATGTACCGTAGGTGCACACGTGAATAATGATTACATTACATGAGCACGTATTCATCTCGGTGGGTTTTACAATTTTTTCACAAATGACCTTTATCTGCCCGTGCGCAGATAGTATTTACAAAATGGCTTAATGTCCTACGAACGCCCATATTTTAATGGCTCATTTTTTGTTCACTCCAAATGTCCGTGTAATGACGCTTATACATATATATAAATATATACCTTTTTAATTTGTTTAAAAATGGAAATGAATTCGGTATATCGTATCTACAGTTATAATGGTATAATGATAATGATATACATTTATAAAGCGCTGACACTATGCAAACATATTCTACTGCATTTCTAACAGCTCCTGATGTGCCTTTAAACTACAACACACATTTAAATAAAGTACTTAACGATGGGGATTTCCTACTTTCTAATTGTAATTTAATCTACAGTTTGGGACCTGTGCTTTTCAGTGTTATTTTAGTTTCATATGATGGGGTTCCCAATAATAGAGCATCTTGCATGGAGCTGCACAGGTTGTATGTTTGTGAGACTTGAGTATCTGAATAAGTCAAGCCATGCTTCCTAATACGATATCATAATGTGATGTGTCCTGGCTAAATCACATAATAAAAGTGAACATTGACACTCATGGTGCAGTTGTAAGAAAATTGTTGGCATACGACTATCAAAAGTATTCAAGAAAGAAAGTAAAACACAGACCATTAACAGACAGGGAAGGCAATATTCTGTATCTGCCATTCTCAACCCATGAAATATTAACTCTTTGTTTGCTTTGTTCGCCGATTTGCACGGACGTAGGCGTGCCAACTTCGCATTTTGCACAGATGTATACGAGTCAATTAGACATTCATAATACCGCTCGCAGTGTGTAGCCACGCGTTGCGTTCACTATTGTTTACATTGTATACATCGCACGCTTTCCAGTAAACTGTTTTTCTTCATAGTGTTACATTCGAAATTACCGTGTATTTAGCGGTTTTCTTTGGATTTTTTTACTGATGTTACGATGGCACCTGCTGGAAAACGTCAACGTGTGTTTAGTGTAGAGGAGGCTCGAGATCTTGTTACTATGGAAGCATGGAGCATGGACTCTGATTCCGACGAATCGAGCAGTGACGAAGACTCTAGTGATGAAAGTGTTCCTTTAGTCCCACTCGTAGCATATCTCTCTTTCTTGCTGTTATCTCTAGCTCTTTCTTTCATTATTTTTATTCATTCTTATTCTATCACTGTCTACTCTCTTTCTTGCTGTCATCTCTATCTCTTTCTTTCATTTTTTTTATTCATTCTTATTCTATCAGTCTACTCTCTTTCTTGCTGTCATCTCTAGCTCTTTCATTAATTTTTATTCATTATTATTCTATCAGTCTACTCTCTTTCTTGCTGTCATCTCTATCTCTTTCTTTCATTATTTTATTCATTCTTATTCTATCACTGTCTACTCTCTTCTTGCTGTCATCTCTATCTCTTTCTTTCAATTTTTTTATTCATTCTTATTCTATCAGTCTACTCTCTTTCTTGCTGTCATCTCTAGCTCTTTCATTAATTTTATTCATTCTTATTCTATCAGTCTACTCTCTTTCTTGCTGTCATCTGTATATCTTTCTCTTATTATCTTTATTCATTCTTATGCTATCAGT